>KK365144.1:25445-38791 GCA_000385875.2 Anncaliia algerae PRA339
TCATCAAAAAATTTAATTCATGATTTTCCCATTGATCTTCTTTAAAATTATCCTTTGTTGAAATTTTATTTAAAAATACTAAATAGAAGAGAATTTCTGAAAAATAGTTGTTTATGTGTGTACATCAAACCTTCCAAACATGAATATTTTAAAGATATTTTTAAATTACATGTATATTACAATATATATAGTCCTATATATTTAAGAACAAATGTGGTTATAAAAAAATATTAAATTTACATTCTCAAAGGCAATCAATCATTCTTTTATTGAACTAGAAATTTAAATATGAACTCTATGATTTAAAACTTTAAAAAAATACTGATCTATGCAAGGAGCCACATTTGTAATAAACTTTAAGATAACCAATTTAGCTTGAATATAAATTTTTGAAAAAACAAAAATTAATATTTTATTTAAGTCTTAATATTCCAGAAATAGTCACTCTAAACATTTCCACAAGTCTTTTTCTATTAACAGTCAAGGTATTTAGCATTTTAATCTCTGGAACAAATCCTAACTCTGTTGCCATATCTATAAGCTCATGTTCCTTAAAAAAATATGTAAATGTGTTATCACCCCTTTTATAAAAATTATGTTTAATTATTTGTTCACTTTTATATTTCTGTTGCCTAAAATCCATGTATCCAAAATCTTTTATGATAATAATTCCACCATCATTTAAATTATTTTTTAACTTTTTAAGTATTTTTTTATGAAATATAGGATCAATTGCTGATAATGTAAATATCAACAGAATTACATCAAACTTTCCTTCTATCTCTTCATCAGATGTTAAATCGTGTACAAAGAAAGTCAAATTGGGTAGCCTTTCTTTAGCTAAACTTATTGCATTCTCCGAAAAATCACACCCAACCGCATTTTTCAAGTTAAAGAGAGAATTTCCAACACCACATCCTGCATCTAAAACTCGTTTGTTAAAAATAAAGGGATAATCTTTTAATATCCATGACCTGTCCTTGTAAAAATTTGTTTTATGGTTTTTATAAAATGTTTCCCATGGTGTCCTGCATGTAATTTCTATGTCATTTTTAATCAGAGTATTATCTTTTTCTATTTTATCTATTAATTTTTTGCTTTCTTCTTCTGTTAAATAAGCAATATCCCATGCATTGTAAGTGTATTTATTAGAAGTATCTGTTAAAACACGAGGATCTTTCATTAAAAGGAGAATTAATTTTGATAAATTTATTAAAGAAATAATGTAATTATAAATATTTAATTATTGAGAATAAAAACATAAATAATTATTAATTTAAAAAAATATTTTTTTATGTGATTCATTAATAAAAAATATTCTAATTCTACTTAATCAATTGATTAATTTGTAATTAAATAGTAAAAACATTGTAATTTAAGATTGGAAAAATGAATTAATGCAGCAAGGCAACAGCTTTATAATTGATAAATTAACTATTAATAGTTCATTTAATTTGAAAAATCATTAAAAACATTTTTTGTTTTAAGCTTAAATTATTTTTGCTTTGATACGTTAAAGAAGAGATTCATTCAGTTTTGTTTCGTAAAGTTTAAACGGTTAAATTTTATTTATTTGTTTATAATTTAATAAAAGTTTAATAAATAATCAAATAATAAACCAATCAAAAATTCATTGATTTATTTAAAACGTTAATAAAAATATTCTACTTTATTTACCCATGAAAGAACAGGACAATGACAAAATGCGATCAAGATTCAACCATAGAATGACATATCATCAGCAGGACAAAGCATCAGGAATAGATGTACAAAATGCCATTGATTTTATTCAAAGAGTAAAAACCCTATATTCAGAGTCCTCTCCTATATTCCTTAAATTTTTGGAGGCTATGAAGGATTTTAGGTTGTCAAAACTCACTGGGTCTGATTTATACGCAGTGATAAGCAGATTATTTGCTGATAAGCCTAATATTGTCCAGGAATTTAAATCCTTTATTCCTCAAAATGCAGTGATCCCTGAGGAAAATAAAATTTTAGAAAAAATGCATAAACCAATTAACAACACTTATGAGTTTGTCAATACCAAAAGTAAAATTAAGGAAAAGGATCTGATTAATAAGTTTATTGAGCTACTTGTTTCATTCAAAAGGAAACCAATTAATCCACAGAAAGTGAATGATTTACATTCCATGATAAATGAATATCCTGATTTAGTTAATAAGCTAACTAAGCTTAATGTTGAAGAGAAAGAAGAGCCGATTACACCTTTCGATGTAATTAAGCAGAAATTAAAGAATTTTGGAGTGTATAAAGAGTTTATGAAGTGCATTAATTCATATAATCAAAATTTAATTAGTAAAAATGATTTAATATTTTTAGTTAGACAATTAATTAAAGAGGAGAAACTAATTTCTGAATTTATTAAATATTTAAGTCCAAACAAAATATTTGAAAAGGAAAAAAAGAATTATCTTGCAACAGTTGGCTCATATAGAATTATTAAGAATGGGCCTAGTGATTCAATAATTAATGATTATTGCGTTGGATGTCCTACACACAACAGAGAAGATGAAAATTATGTATTTTTAAAAAGAAATATTTATGAAGAAAATCTTTTTAGAATTGAGGATGAAAGATTTGAGATTGATTTACTAATTTTAAGGTTTGAATTGTTCATTATTTCTTTAGAGAAGATTTTGTTGACAGATTATGAAGAAATTGGAATCAGCCAATTAGAAATCAGCAGTGGCATAGTTCAAAGTATCCTAGAATTAGTTTATAAAGAGAATTATTCTGAAATATTAGAAGGAATTCTTTCTAAACCTAAGCAAACTATTCCCATAGTCCTTGGAAGATTATACAAAGTTAATGAGAAAATAAAGAAAGAAAAGGTTGAGAAGGAAAAGACATGGGAAGAGGTAACGAAAATGAATTATTATAAAGCATTGGACAACATATATTTTGATTTTAAGAGCTCAGATAAAAAGAATCTTATGTATAAACACATGAGTGTTAATTATGTTGATAAAGAAATATGTTTAAAGGATTTAAATAAGGTTGAAGAGAAAATCAAGTATTTTATTAGAATATTTTTTGATGGGAAAGAGGAAATAATTAAGTTAATAGATAATTTATTTAACATTTTAAATGAGAATAACATTTCTTTCTGTATTAATAATCTTTATTTCTCAGTGTTCTGCTACTTAATTATTTTATATGAGAGAATATTTGAAGTATATTCCTGGAACTTAGAGGAGCTAAATTTTAGTAAATTAAGCAGAGGATTAGGTTTAATTGATAGGATGGATATTAAAGATAGGAAAACAGAAATATTCAATACTATTGAATATTTTCTAGAAAAGAAAATAGATAGTTCTACATTTGAAGAAGAGATACGTGTTCTCTCTAAGAATAATGGTTATAAGTTATTTAATATTGATAAAATTATGAATAAATTAGAGAATAAGTGTATGTTAATACTTAATGATAAAGAAAGCTGTTTATTATTAGAAGAGATATTAAATAACAAATCAGAATTAAGTAAGGAAGAAATAGAGGAAGGAGAGATTATTAAGAGTACTGAAATAGATTCAATTAAAGAGAATGGTTTATCTAAAGAAGCAGAGAATATTATAGAGGAAGAATTAATGAAAGATAATGAAAACAATACAAAAAATAATAAGACTGAATCAGAGGGAGAGGATGATTTATTGGTTAAATCAACTAAAAAAATAATTGATAGGATGGAAATAGATAATTATTTTATTATTTCTATAAATAATAAAATAATTATTTTTAAGAATGAAGAAAAAGAGAAACAAGTGAGGGATGAAGAAATACTTTTAAATAAGTTTATTAATTTAGAATATGATCCTTTGCTAATAAAGAATAAAGTATTCCTTGATAGAAGTGTAGTTGATTACATTGATGGTAAAGCTCAGTTTAATTTAGAGCATAGGTTTTGTTTAAATACTTTTGTTATTAGACATTTAGCAGGTGGTGAGGATTTCTTTATGCGATGTAACTACAGAAGAAATAAAAAATAAATATTTGTTAATAAATAAACATTATTAAATAATATTATTTAAATTTTAATATTATAACTAAAATAATATTTATTAAATATAATTATTGTAAATAATACTTATTAAATATAATTATTGTAAATAATATTTATTAAATATAATTATTGTAAATAATATTTATTAAATTTAATGATTAAAACTAAATAGTTTAACTAGCCTATTAAATAGATTATGAAAATATAATTTATTAGGCAGAACAAAATAATTAATAGCATAATTTAATTTGTTTAGCATAAAAATTATAACAAAAAAAATCATATTTGATTAAAAAATAATATCATCTTTAAAATAAGCAAATTTAAATATCAAAAAAATATATGATTTTCTTAAGAAGGTTTATTTACCAATAAGGATGTAAGTAATTGTTATCATCTAAGAATCTATTTTTAGAGTTAGCTAATAGTGTAGGTAAATTTAAAGCACTGTCTTTATACTCATCATTGTTAAATACAATATCAAATACTTGTTCAAAACTATCATCACATGTTCTTACTCCTAAATATCTATTTTTGTAGTTAGACTTCCTTCCTATTTCTAAACATCTGTTCCTATTCTTCAGCCTATACCCCCCATTTGTTAGGTGTACTATTTTCCAAGTAAAATCACTTTCAACTGTACTATACCCAGAATAATAATTCAATGGAAAGGCATAAACATTGCTACCATCCATCCTTGCTGTAAGGTAATATCCTGAGGATAATCTTATGCCATATCCACTGCCCAAAGGTATAATCCTGATAGAATCTTCAATATTCTTACCATTATTATAACTCATTCTTACTTTATTTGTATCTACAGGCACTATTCTCATATTTGGTACTCCGAATTCTCTTATTTGGACAATTTCTCCATTGAATGTTGCATAAACTACAGTTGTAATAAAAGTAAAGAGAATGTACATATATAATTCATTCTATTTTTACTATTAAATATCTTTAAAAATTTGAATGTACTTTTTATTTGTTAATTAGTACAAATGATTGATATGTAATGTCAAAATCATAAAATTATTAAATTGTTTTAGTTCTTTTAAACATTTAACAAATAAAATATTGATTTAAATTATATGATTTTTTTAACAGTAAAAGATAATCAAAGATAAATTAAATTACTTTTGTTTTTATTCCTTTATAAAGATATTTTTCCTATGAAGTTTATATTTTATTATTTTATTGATTTAATATAATTTTTAATACATTGTTTAATTTAATTATTTATATTTTTAATTATTAAGCATTAATAAACTTATAAAGAATTTTTACTTACATAAAATTTACTACCTTAAAATTACAAATATAAAATTAAATATTTTATTTAATTATAAAATAAAGTATGAAAATAGAATGATATGAGTGTATTTTCTTAATTTAAATTTATAAACAATTAATATAAAAAAATATTGGATTTACAAATGTATTTTACTTAAAAATTAATGAATTAAAATAGAATTTTAAATGATTTAATTAGTAAATGTTTTTCAATTCTTATATTAGATATATATAAATTAATAAATATATATCTTATTATATCAGAAAGTATTTCATTTGTTATAAATTATCATAATTTTATGACAAAAATAAGGAATATAAAACTACTATTCTGTTTTATGTAATATTTGTTAGCAAAGTAATTACTTGGTATTAAAGCCATAAAATTTTTAAATATTTCTGTTAAAAATACAAAAAACTTTATTCATATTTAAAACAATCTAGAACCATATGAATATTTAGCTGCACCAAAAGTTGAACTTCTGTAACCTGAACCTGAAGAGAAGGCGCTTCTCGCAAGACTAGCTCGTGCTTCATTTTCCTTTGCCATTTGAGAATACATGTCATTCCCTGGAAATATTGGATCCGCACATGGTATAATCATAAAAAGTTGATCAATATTTTCAGCAATACAAGGTTTATGATTAAGATAATATTCACCATTGGATTCATTAAGTTGTTTTTGTAAACATGTGGCTCCGTTCATTATTTTAAATCCATTTGACATTTTAACAATTTGCCAGATATATGCATCACTTAAAATATCATCCTCAACAAATGTACTTTTATCCTTTAGAATTACCCCAGAATCAGAAGGTTTAGCAAAGAGTAATCTTTCATTAGTAAGTTCTAGTAACGCTCCACTTGGTCCTACTTGTTCAACTAATATAGAGTTTTCTTCATTACAAATGTCAGTTTCACTTAATTTCATCCTAACATTATAAATTGTTGGAGGTGAGGCTATTTTCAATGCAGGATTGTTTATTGCACCTATGGATACTTTTTTTCCAAAAAAGATACATCCAAAAGACTTAAGAAATGTGAAGAATATCATATGATATACAATAATCAAAAATATTTATATGTTTTTGTTAATTTAAATACCAATAAGTACAAGATTTTTCTTGAATAACTATTTATTAATTTAAAAATAACTTTGTTTTAAATCTCATATCTCTATTTGAGTAAAAGTATATTAGTTGTTGATTATTTTAATAATAAAACATTGCAATCAAAACATAATTTAATAAATTGTTTTAATTTTTAAGATCCAATGAATCTAAAGAATTCTTTAGAAATTGTAATAATTGTTATGTTTTAAGTTATCATTGTTATTTAACATAAGTTTGATACTTTACGTGAAAGATTATATTTAATATCAAATTTTTACTTAAATTAATTAAAAATTTAGCTAAAAGATTTTTGTACATAAGTAAATAAAGAAATAGACATTTGTAAATTAAAATATTGTATATTCATTATTTAAATAATTTCTTTATGTTCTACTAAAAAGAATATTCACAATTTTACAAAAAAAATATTCTTTTGCAAAAAATAAATGAAACAGTCAAAATGATTTTAAATACAAATATTTTAATTTCTGTAATATATTTATTAAATTCACCTATGTCCCCGACCTCTATAAGGTTCATTTCCATACATATAAGGATCTCTTTTATTATTATCTCCGTGAAAAATAGGATTAATTACCATCTCTACTTCATCATCATACACTTTTTCTCTTTCATCATCCTTTTTATCCTGTTTTGAATCAATATCCTCTATTAAAAATAGCTGTGTTGGAGTATTAATACATTTAGTTGCCTTTAATTTATATTCATCTGGAGTTCCTGATGATCCAGATTTCTCTAAACAGGAGCCATCTGCTTCAAATTTATAAGCTTCGTCAACACTTTTTATATCCCATTTGAATCCAGATAGAGGATCATATGTATTTAATTCTGAATCCTTTTTTTCCATCAACTCTACATCATCTGTATTTGTTTTAAATAAATACTTCCCACTAGGGAACTTTATTAGAAATAGATCATCAGTAGGTTCAAAAATCAACATGTTCTTATCACCCGCTTTAAATTCTTTTTCCTTATTTTCTTTTAATCTTGCTCTATTGTTATTTACTTCAAAGAGCTGTAATTCTTTGTTGTCCTTTTGACTAATAACTTTATAAGATTTTAAATCAAAGCAAAAAATGCCCAGGAAATATGTTATAATCATTAAACTCTTGAATAGAATATTCTTTATTTTGTAAAAAGATTTAGAAATGACTTTTTAAACTTTTATGTTTTGACTTAATTTGCAAAATTTTTAATAATCATTGATTACAAAATCCTGAATAATTGGTTCCTTGTTGTTTCTATCGGGTAATATTTTTCCTTTTGTGTTTATATATAATTCTGGAAAATCATCTCTAATAGTTGCTTCTATCATTTCAAAAAGTTGGGCTAAATTATTTGTACATGATGTTGCTCTTAAATACAAGATTTCATCAGATTTATTTGAAGAAAATACTTGAATACATTTTTCGCTAGATTCAAATTTCAATCCTTCTAAAGTTTCATGAATTTTCCACTCAAATCCTTCATCGTAATTCATGGTTCCTTTAATATAATTTAATCTCTTTGTTGAAATAACATTCGTTCGACTATTAAGAAACAAATAATTTTCACTGTCAAACTTAATATAATACCTATTATGTCCAATAGGAATAACGTATAAAAGATTTCCAAAGTTTCTATTGCTCCAAATATCATCATTTTTTCTAACAATAACATTTCTATTATTTTCTAAAATTATTTGCTTCTCTGGAAAGCCAGCTAAATTTACCACAGTTTCTTTATGGGTTATTAAACGACTTGATATTGCTATTAAGTATAAAGCTTGAAACATGCAAACAAATCATATATATTTTAATAGCTTAACAAGAGAGGTAACTTGATTTGTATATTTTATATTATGTTTCATGGGGGGTAAATACTTTGTGAAACAAACTTATAAAAATAAAAAGAGTTTCTTTCAAGAACATTTTTTATTAAGAATTTATTATTGTGATTTAATTGTTAAAGAAATCATAAGTAGAAAAAATTTTATAAGAATAAAGATCTTTAGGGTGAAGGTTTATTCTAATTTAGACTATTAATTTTTTATGAGTGTTTCATATACATCAAAGCATAAAAAAATTGGCTAAATTTATGATAAATTATATCTTTCATACAAGCAAATAAAACTAGCAAAGCTTATTTGTAAATTTTTAAAAGTATGTGGATAAAAAGAGAAAATTTATGACATTTATTTCAAGTTATTAGAATTAAATTCTTTCTATTGTAAAAATTTCCTAAAGAATATTACTGCAATATATGAAGCATTATAAAAATATTAATCATATAAAATAACATAATTCTTACCTCAAGTTTATCATAAAAATCTTAGTTAATTGTTATTTAATTGAAGTAAAAGATTTTTCCAATTCCTTTAAAATATTTATTCTTTTATTCTTTGGAGAAGTTTTAATTAAATCCATGAAAAATATCTATTTAAACAAGTTTAATAGCTATAAAAATTAATTTAAATACAGAAAATAATTATATATTGGAGGCCTATCTGTTTTCATTTTGAGATTAATTAGAAATCATACATATTTTAAAGTATAAATATCATGTTAATTTTTTCTTTTTTCACATTTACTTCTTATATAAGTTTTATCAACTTTTAGTTCATAGTTTATCTCGTTGTGACATTTTATCAATTATAGTATGAAATTAAAAATTTTTGAAATAAATTATTGTCATATATCTTTTAACTTACACAAATGATTTACTTATAAATTTGTCATATATTTTAAATTGATAAAGGTTTTTTATGATATTACTATGATGCATTTGTTTATAATAGAATTTAGAGGTAGAATTCGGTCTTAAATATATATTTTTTCTTCTATCAGATAAAATAGATTTTAATTAAATATCATCTATTTTTTAAAGAATTCATGTTTTGCCAAAATATACAGCACAACAATCTAATATAAAATATTTAATACCTTCCTTTATATGGTTCGTTCCCATACATATAAGGGTCTCTTTTACTATTTACTCCATGAAAGATTGGGTTTATTTCAAATTTCTCTGAGTTCTCATCATCAATACGTTTTTCATCGCCTGCTTCAGTTTCAACATCCTTAATTTTTCTAACATTAAAAAGTTGTTTTATGTTCTCCGGATTACATAAACCTATTGTCAATTCTAAAATTTCATCTGATTCTAAAACTTCCAAACATCTTCCTCTTGAAGAAATTAAATTACCATTTTCAAAGGGTATAAACTCAAATTTAAACCCCAAATCTAAATCTGTCAAGTAATTTCCATCAGGTTCAATTCTCTTACCAGCAATCTCATGAGTCCTTGTTATAAATAGAAAGGTATTATCAAAAAACTCTATTAAAAACATATCCCCATAATTTAGAATATTCACATAAAATTTTTCATCTTTATCCAATTTTTTTTCGTCATTTTTAAATAATTTTACATCTTTATTTGAATCCTTTGCTATAGACATATTATTTTTAAAATAGCTCGAAATAAAATATTTATCTTGCGTAAATATTTTTCCAATAAAAAACAAAAGAACAAAAGCTATCATATATATGAATATGTATTTCTTTTAAATAAAATTTATCAAATAACATGTTTATAATTGCCTCATTCAAGCTTTATATTAAATTAATAGAATTTATTTATTTTAAAACGTATTTGTTGCTAACGCCTATATTTCTGAAACAATATAAACACAATTCTAGCCAAACAGATTGCATGATTTTAATGACTATTTTAACCTATTTTATTAAGATTCAAAGTTCAATATTTATAGATAGATATGTTGTAATTACCAAATCAGGATCCCCCGAATTACAATTTGCTCTTAAAGGAAAAACATTCAGTATGAAATATGTTGATAAGAAAATTTATGAAATTTCAGATGAAAACCTAGTTAGGATTGCAAAGAAGAATGAGGGTTATGTAATCAACTTTTATAAACTTTCTTTGTACGATGATCATAAAGCCGCCGAACTTATAGGAGGGATATTTAAGGATAATAATGAAGAGTTTATTTTTGATATATATCCAGTAAAAAATGGAGTTAAATTTAGAAGAAACGAAAGATGTTTAGAAAAAATGGGATGGAATGAAGAGCGAGAGGGTTTTTATGTTGGAATGTTTCCTTGTGTTAATAATCCTAATCAAGTATTTACCATTCGCCCTGTTCCTGTAATAAACCAAACAATAAAAAATAGAAAATTAAAGATAAACTTAAAAATATTTGAAGAAACGTGATAATTTAATTAATAAACTTGAATATATTCTTTATTATTGTTGTTATAAAATAAATTTCTGTCATGAACAAAAATTGTAGCATTTTCATTATCATTATCTTCAACTTTCTTCACAGCCTTTTCAATATCAAAGAATTGAAAAATATTTGTGGAACAATCAGCCAAAATTAACTTATATCCATTAGAGTTATTATCCCATTGGCCCTTTTGGAAACATTTTTCATTCGATATTATTTTCTGCCCAGCTTCTGTTGATATAATATTAAAATAAAACCCATCTTCTGATATATCTAACGGTAATGCCTTGATTTCTTTATTAGATTCCTCTGCAAATAAATAAAATCCATGGTAATTTATTTGATATCTTCCGTTTGATAAAAATATTCTTGCCACATATGGGGAGAAATCACCAAAGAAATTTTCATCTGTTTCCTTGATTCTGACAATAGAATCCTCCACTATAATATGCCATTTTGGATATTCGCTTAAAACAATTTTTACATTTTCTTCTAAAGATATAAAGGTTTTGATATTTTTAATAAAGAATATTAAAAAATTCATAAGATTTTGGGTAAATAAGTTATAAATTTATTTATGAAACATAAATGTTCTCAGTATATTAATTATTATTTGCCATCAGAAAGCTTAGTTGAATCAATTGTATGTCTAAATGTACCAAATCCATAATACATTGGTGTTGTGACTTTAGGTCTCACAGTTTTCCTTGATATTTTATGTCTCGTAAAATATGCGAGCCTCTTTTTGCTGCTTTCAAGAGCCAATCTAGCCTGGTCTTCCTCCTCATTATTCAGTTCTACATCCTCAAATTTCCAAATTTGATCATTACTGTTGTTACATAACTCTAATCTAATTAAATATCCTTTAAACATTTTATCATATTCTCCTTTTACCCAGCATTTGTTATCTTGTTTAATTGAATATCCTTTTTCAGATGTAACAATGTCATATAATGATTTTAAATTCGAGGCTTCTCTTTCTGTACATCCAACTATTTCATTTTTCTCAGGACAATGACATAGATCAAATCCTTGCATTGTTATTTCGTATTTCCCTTCATATAATCTCATAACAACTACCCTATCCTCTACAAACCCGGGAGCACCCTCATCCTCTGGTTTCAATCTCACTACACCTTCATCATAGGCTATCTGAAAGGTTCCATTAAATTCGGGTACTATGTGAATGGGAGTTCCCAAAGGAATATCACAATAGGCAACAAGAAATAACAAAAGCATATTTTAAGTCAATTTATTCTATTAAACAAAACATTCTAAAACAGAATCGTATAATAATGAAAGGTAATTTTTATAATTTGATAAAGAAATATTTTTGTTACTTTAAAGTTTTAGATATTTTTAAAAAGAAAGGAACTTATACATTATGCTGTTATATATTTTAATATCTAATATTTTGGCCTTTTCTAAGTTACCTATTAAAAAAGGATTTGTTCTCAGTCCTGTAAATGATATGAATCAAGAGATTATTATGACTCCCATTTCAGGATTAATTGTCCCTAATAATTCCTTTCCTCCTCCAGCCTTTGGACCTGATGTAGGAAGATTTATCAAAGCTCCCGGAGGATATATGATAGCATATGGTCCGATGATGATGTGTGTTCTTAAACCTGATAGTAATATACTTCCATGTAAACCTGATCAAATAGTTGCCATGGGAATTTGGCAAATAGAAACAACAGCAGCAGGAAGTAAGTTTATGAATAAAGGATTTTGTCTTTCTAGGGGAGATGCTGTTGGAGAAAATAAAGCCTTTACATTAGTAACAAAGAAATGCAAGGATGATCCAAATCAATTTTTTTATATTAGAGAAATTCCTGATGAACCCTTTGAGTTTTCTGATTATCAAGAAGCCAGTATGATGGGTGGAATGAATCATTTAACTTCTAATCTCGATGGAGAAAAAAGAGAAGTTATGCATCACAGGGAATCAGAAGCTACATTTACTGATAGAATTAAATTAAAAAATGAAAGTGTTTTTACCGAATCAGATAAAATCCGTGAATTTAAATAAGACTAATTTGAATATCTGAATAATTTGAAATAAATAATAATTTTTTTGCTACAAATTATGAATCTTGTTGTTTATTTTAAAACATATTTACAAACCTAAGTATTTTATTGCAAGATATCACCAAAATTATTATTATCTGTAATTTTTACATAAATGTTAATATTTTAATTCTTAATATCAATTTAATTAGTAAACAGACCATTGTTTAGAAGATTATTATTTAAATGTATAAAAATTTTAATTGGTTTGTGGTTTAAGTTTGAAATGTTTTCATAGTAAAACAATATTTATTTTTAATCAAATTTTTTTGTTTTTAATAAAATGAGATGTTTTTAACATATGCTATCTATTTAAAGATTCTCCCAGATATTATAAATTCAAAAAATAATTTTATATTTTTTAGTCCAATAGCTTTATCAAAAACTTTAACCAAAAAATACGAATTAAACGAGATAGATAGTTTTTAATGAATCGTTTATTAAGGAATAATAATATGAATATTTTAAATTTAAATTTACTTTCTCCACTAAGCCCATAATAATATACATGTTCAAAGAATTTTGTAAATAAAGCATTTAAAAGTGGAAAGATTTATTGTATAATATTAAACCAATCTATGTTATACATCTGATTTCAAGT
>KK365144.1:155510-169098 GCA_000385875.2 Anncaliia algerae PRA339
ATTAAGTTTTTTGGATTATTTTATGATAGAATCTTATTTTATTAAAACCACTACCCTTTTTAAAATTTTTATTTTTTGCAAAATTGAAACAAATTCTATTACAGTTTTATTTATACTTTGTTAAAATATTTTAATAAGAGTTTTTTACGAAGAAACTACACTTTTTTAGAAGGAGTAATATATTTTTACAGAATATTTATTGTGTTAAATAAGTTAAATGTGTTTTTCTAATTCATCTAGGTTGGATGCCTGGCAATATTTTATTTTTATTAAACCATTAAATGTTATATTATAACAATATGAAAAGCTGTAATGAAATTTTAAAATCTTTTTTCAATATCTTCATTTAAATGTTTTTTCTTTCATAGTAAAATCCCAGTTTAGTTAATGCTCTTTTTCATCTTGCACTGTAAGATTTCTGAATTTCTGTTATTTTAACTAAGTTTTTTGTATTATTTTATGATAGAATCTTATTTTATTAAAACCACTACCCTTTTTAAAATTTTTGTTTTTTTGCAAAATTGAAACAAATTATATAACATTCAATCAATAATATCATAAATTAATCATTGTTTTTAAAAAAGCACCATCGGTAAATATAAACAATTAAAAAATATAAGAATGTGTTTATTGATCTAAAATAATATTAATTCATCATTAAATGGTTTATCTCAGATTTTTTTAGTTATTTCAAAAAAATACGTATCTACTACATTTTCAGGGAAAATAGAATAAAACTATAAATTTGTTGTTAAAATGGTATGTTTAGTGTCGAAGAATTCGACAAATTTTAAATAATCTTTAGATATTCTTTAAAAACTCAAGTCAATTAAAAAGTTTTTATTTTGACACTTAAACCTCTCTTTTAAAAATTTCTTTTAATTTAAAATGATTGATACAATCAGACTTTAATTACATAAGATTATATCTAAAGATCATAATAAAAATATAAATATACAAAAAAGAAAATGGTTATGGATAGACTGCAAGAGGATCTGAATAAAAAATGTTTATGTCTATATATTAATTTTCTAGTATCTGGCTTTAATTTTGCCTGGTACGACGTTTAGGATATAAAAATTTATTAATAAAATAATATTTAACTTCTATCATTCTAAATACATGCATAACCTATTCATATGAAAAGCTGTAATGAAAGTTTAAAATCTTTTTTCAATATCTTCACTTAAATTTTTTTTCCTTCATAGTAAAATCCCAGTTTAGTTAATGCTCTTTTTCATCTTGCACTGTTAGATTTCTGAAATTCTGTTATTTTAATTAAGTTTTTTGGATTATTTTATGATAGAATCTTATTTTATTAAAACCACTACCCTTTTTAAAATTTTTGTTTTTTTGCAAAATTGAAACAAATTCTATTACAGTATTATTTATACTCTGTTAAAATATTTTAATAAGAGTTTTTTACGAAGAAACTACACTTTTTTAGAAGGAGAAATATATTTTTATAGAATATTTATTGTGTTAAATAAGTTAAATGTATTTTTCTAATTCATCTAGGTTGGATGCCTGGCGATATTTTATTTTTATTAATTTGCTTATGAGAAACCATCCTTTATATAAAACTTCCTTTATATATTAATAAAGAAGAAAAATGGACCAATCATGTCCAGATATTGAACTCTTAATCCAACACATCCATATACAGAGTTTAGTGTTTTTGCTATTAAATATTCGCTTCCCATAAAATTTACTAGAATTACTATCATATACCACTAACTTTATCTTAAACCTATGTGAGGTCTAAATTTAAAGGTCTTAGATCATCTTACATTTATAAGTAAAATATATTTATAACCCATGTATTTAGCAATCGATTACAATAAAATCTTAAATAAAGAGAGAAATTGTAAAAGGCTTTTAATAAAAATTATACCAATATGCAGTCTAATCTTTGGTTGATTTTAAAAGAATAATTATAATAAATGCCTTTTTTTAATCTAGGAAGTATTTTCTTATATATTTATCTGCGCTCTTCTCTACAGATGCTTGTGGGGGAGAATTTGTGTTCTTCAATCTCTTGAAAATTGTTTTACTCTTTTTAATTAAACCTTATTTATAATTTTCATTTGGATTCTTTCATATTTAATTTAGTTTTGATAATGTTCTAACTCGTCTTTCTTATCTTAAAAATCCTTTCATATCAACTTTTTGAAGTTTCCTTTTTGATTAAATCAATTAAAAACTTAAATTGGTTGTTTTGTTGTATTTTTGGGAACACAACAAAGACACCATTTTCTCCTGATGTCTGCCAATCTGTAAAGAATTTATGAAAAATGATAGTTTATTTTGTCATGTTTTTTAAAACATAATTATAAATATAGTGAAGGGTTATTGTATATCATTCAACTATGAAAAAACAGCCTTTGAATATTGTCATATTCACTTAAAATTTGACCAAGAGAGAATATTTTAGTAAATAGGATTAATTTATTGGAATTTTTAACAATATTTAATATTTTTAAATATCTCTTTTTACTTTCCTTGCTAATTTTTGCCTTTAAGTATCTTTGAATTAATTGACGTATTTTGGTTATGTTATTGGCTAAATTAAGTTATATTTATCTATTATTAAATATAATCAATATATTTACATTACTTAAAGAAATTTTTTAGAGGAAAGATAAAATAAAAATATTTACTTCCAAACATAAAATAAAATATTAAAAAATGATAAAATTTGGATCAACTTCTTCTTTATAAGCAGTTAATCCTCCTTTTAACACAAAAATATTCTTTCTTTTAAATTGATCCCACACTTTTTGTGCATAAATTCCTCTTCTACAAAGCAAAACAACAATTTTATCATCTATTTCAGGACTAATTGAATCAACACTAAAATTAACTGAATCAATAAGATGGCACAATTCATATGCCTCTTTATTTCTTAAATCAACCAAAAGATATTTTTCTTTGTCATGCAAATAGTCCTTCCATGTAAGAAAATTTTCGGAAGGTATTGTTGGTTCAATATTGCAAGTGACCGGAAATGTAACCATATTACATGTGTTTTTGCATTTCCTTATTGAAATCTTATTAAATGCGTTATCGATAGCATCATAAGTTAAAATATAAGGATCATAGTCATTTAATATATTTTTAATAACCTCTGTTGCTTGTATCGAACCAATAATACCACAGACTGAACCCAATACACCTGCATTACTGCAATTTTCTCTTGTTACTTTAAATTCGGGAAAAACACAGCTGTAACATGACTTACCCTCAGGAAAAACATAAACTTGGCCGGAAAATTTTAATACAGATCCCATTATAACTGATTTTTTGTAACTCTTTGCATATTCACTTATTATGTATCTTGTTTCTAAGTCATCAGTACAATCAACAATAATATTAGCTTGACTTGCAATCAAATTAATATTATCTCTATTAAGTTTAGTTGCATAGCATTCAACATTAATACTTGAGTTAATTTCTTTTATAAATTCCTTAGCACTTACGGTTTTTAATTCATTTATAAACTTTTCTTTATGAATAGTTTGTCTCTGTAAATTATGCAATTCAACTGTGTCAAAATCAACTAAAATAAAATTCTTGATTCCGCTTGAACTCAAATATGTTAGGACAGGTGAACCAAGTCCACCTAATCCTACAATTAATATCTTTGCAGCACATATTCTTTTATGATTTTCTAATCCTATTTCTTTAAGTATCAGTTGTCTTGAAAATCTATGAGTTTCTTTTTTATCTAGAGCTGTTTTATATTCCATTTAATAAAGGACGTTATTCAAATAATTTTTTTAAATATTTGTCAAAAATAATATTTTATACAAAATTTTGGCAAAAAGTTTGAATCTTAAGAAAAATTTGTAAAATATAAGTAAATTGAAACAAAGAGCATGAATATTGATGCCTACATCTATTTAACATTTTCTTTATGCTTTAGAACAAATCAAAATCAAAGGATTGTGAAGATTAGAAAAGAATTAAGAGATTTAACGCAAGAAGAATGGTTTAAATATAAAAAGGCATTTTTGATCGCAAAAGAAGAAGGAATTATAGACTCGCTGTCTGAAATGCACTCTTTTCTTAACCATTATGCACATGATCATCCTAGATTTTTGCCGTGGCACAGAGCATTGCTGCTTTATTTTGAGAATATTCTACAAAACATATCAGGAGATCACAATTTAACTATTCCCTATTGGGATTGGACAATCGATGCAGAAAATCCTAATAATTCAATTATTTTTCAACCAGAATTTTGGGGAGACATTTCAACATTCCAAGTTAACTATCCTTCAACTCATATTTTACTAAGGAACGATCAAAGAATAGAACCGTTCTATTATAAAGCACACATTAATAGACTACTTAAAAAGAAATTGCCGTATCATGAATTTTCGAGCATGCTTGAATTAGTGCCACATGCAATAGTACATCTAAACATTGGAGGTGATGAAGGAGATATGGCTAAAATATTTAGCACAAATGATCCTATTTTCTTCCATCATCATTCTTTTGTTGATTATTTATGGGAAGAAAAACAAAAAATTGATTTAAATGATGATTACAATGATCATCCAAGTAAGGAAGTAATAAGTAAACAAGATATTTTATATCCTTTTAACAGAACAGTAATAAGTGTTATGGATAATAAACTTCTTGGAATTGAATATAAGAAATTTGTCCCTGTTAAAATACTGTCAATTCAAAATTTACCTAAACCGTTGTCTAATAAATTTATCATGTATCATGGATACAATAAAAGTAAAATAAGAGATTATGAATATTTTTTAATGCATGGTAAAAAAAGAAGTTTACTTCATAAATTAATTACCTTTTTCAACTGAATATTTAACATAATTTACTAATTAATCAGAATAAAAACAAATTAAATAAAAAATAAAATGATTATTAAATTTAAATATTTAAATATTTTAATTATTTTTGTGTAATGAAAATTGAGAAAGTTAGCGTAAATGAATCAACTATCTGCTCACAAGAAATTAAACTATACAAATGCATATACTCAGATTGTTCACTTAGCTATAAATCAGAAAATAAATTAAAAAAACATTTGACGTTTTATGATCATAAATTTTTTAAAAAGGACTCAACTTTTCTGCAAAATAGTAACTATGAAGGATTGCTAGATGTGGATAAAATGACAGAAAGGCCTATAAAGGAGAAGGATGCAATCTTCTTAGTTGATTTAATGAAATCTCAAAACTTAGAAATCAGAAATTTATTTTCTTTTATTTTCAAAGATGGCCTTCTTTTTTTGAATGATGATTATAAAAGTGATAACATATTCTGTAGAATACCAGGATGCGGAAAGATATTTAAGAGTATTATGGCTTATAAATATCACATGAGTAATGAGAATCATTCATTAAGCAAATGCATTAAATTATTTATGGATATAACAGGAAAAAATATTTCAGCTCAATTTAACAAAGAACTTCTAAAAATGCACAAAATTAATGAGGTTTTTACAGTAAAAGGAGTTTCTCATCACATTTACAATCAATATGACTTATTTTATCCAATAAAATTTACCACCATTGAAAAGGAAAACATAAAAGAAAGAAGAACACTAAAAATTAAGAAAACAAGCAAAAAATTAAAGATAGAAGAAGAGTCTGATAATAATATGGTTATTAACAATGATGATAATTCATTACCACATAAATTAATGATTGATAATACAGCGTATGAATTTAACTCAGTTATTCATCATTCTAATTTTAAATTTATAAAAATTAATGAAGAGATCAAAACAATGAATTCAATTAAACACAATAACAAACTGCTTATCTTTATTTCTACTAAAGAAGGATTTGAACCAGAAAGAATGTTTAATTTCTCAGCACATAAAAGCAAATTATTAATTTTGAATAATTCATTTAAAGAAGTTTCTTCATTTGATTTTGATTATGGATTTATGAGAAAAATGTACTTAAGAAATTTATCAGATACTATTTTACTTTATGCATTGTTTAACGATGGTAAAATAAGAAAATTAAGTTTTTCTGTTGATAATTCTAAATATAAAATAATTAATAATAATGAATTAGAATCAACAAATATTTCTGATTATATTCTCTTAAATAATGAAATAGTTTATGCAACAGATGGTAATTTTATCTACAAAGTAGAAAATAATAAAATTACGAATAAATCAACAAAATTTAATGATAAAATAATTAAACTTGTCATTGATGAAGAAAAAAAGATATTTTATATTTTAAATAATTGTGGACATATTTTTAAGAGTGATGAATCATTTAGTAATATTAATAAGATAGTCTGTTCTTTATTTTTATCTAATATTCATTACTTTAGTCATAAGGAAATACTCTGTGCTACTGATTCCTTTAATTATTTAACTAAGTTTATTGATTTAACAAGTAACAATAATACTAGTACATATTATAAAGGAGCTAGTAATGTATTTGAGAGTACAGAAAGGGAATATTTATTAGGTGACTTTGATGGCTCAGTAAGAAAAGTAGAAATTTTTAACAAAAAGATTTCTTTTAAGTTTATGTTTAGGGTTATTAAATCTAAGGAATTTTTAGAAGTGATTGATAATGAAGTATCTATCATTAAATATCAAAAGAAATCTATTCCTTTTAATTATCTTACCTCTGTTAATTCTATAATAAAGGATGATAGTAAAGTATATGTAGCTTATACCTGTGGATTATTAGTAGAATATTATTATAAATAAAGTATTATTAAAATGATAAAATAAATATTTAAATATAATTTAATATAATTATTATTCATTTTTTATATAATTATTTAAATGGTATTTAAATTAAATTATAAATAATACTTTATTAAAAATAAAATAAACAATAAATTAAATAATAAATAATTATTTTCACATTTTTATTTAATTAAAGCATTTTATTTATAACTTTCTTCTTTTACTTCTAAACAATTTAACAATATCATTATAAAAGTAAATAGCAATAAAAACATTAAAGAAGAATTCAAACATAAAGAAAAAGAACATTGTATTCTTGGCATTCTTAACATTCTTCTCATGAATAATCTGTTTAGCAATATGATTCTTTTGAGAAACATAGATATTCTCCAGAGTATTCTTTAATTCAGCCACTACATCCTGACCATCTACAGGTCCCAATGGTCCTTGTATTTCCTTAGTAACATCAGGTAACATAAACCATATCTTAATAGAATCAGAATTAGTGTTCTTAAAGATAAAGTGAAGCTTCATGTTTTCTTGAGCTTCAGTATGAAGCACAACATATGAAAGTTTAAGTTCTGTAAGTGTTTCTTTCGGATTTCCATTGTGAATAACTAATTCATAATCCATACCATCATTTTCTGAACACTCAAATTTAATTCTTTCTCCTTTTTTAAATTCTTCATAGAAAACAAATTGTGAATTAGGTTTAATTGTTATTGCTCCAGTGAGTATCTTTGTTATAAATAGGAATGGTAATAACATTAGGGTTGATAAATAAAATAAATAAAAATATTTTAACTTATTTATTTAGCATAAAATTAAAAAATAATTTATAGAAAATATTAAATAAATTCTTGATTTTAAAAAATCAATTATCAAACAATAATTTATTAAGAAATAAAACATATTTAATTATTTTAATATTATTTGATGTATTTTTTTATAGATAAAATTAATTATTAAATTTCATAAATGAATTTATTAATAAATTAAATATTAAATGAAAATAATATACCATGAGATATGCTTACATCTATGATGAAGAAATAGGAAATTTTCATTTTGGATCAAAACATCCAATGAAGCCTCACAGAATAACATTTACACATTCTTTAGTGCACAGTTATAAACTAGACAATTATTATGACATAATAGAACCAGAATTAGAACCAATAAAAACATTTCATAAGCCAGATTTTCTTAAGAACTATGTTAGCATAGACAATGATTGTCCTACGTTCCCAGGAATTGATGAATACGGTATGAGATGCGTTAGTGGTTCACTTAATGCAGCTAAATTGCTAATAGCTAAAGAATATGACTTAGTGATTAACTGGGGTGGAGGGATGCATCATGCAGGAAAAAGTAAACCAAGTGGCTTCTGCTATGCTAATGACATTGTAATATCAATAATAGAGATGCTTAAGTATTATAACAAAGTCATGTACATTGATATAGATATTCATCATGGTGATGCTGTTGAGGAAGCATTTTACTACACTAATAGAGTATTTACTCTCTCTTTTCATAAATATGGAGATTCTTTTTTTCCCAAAACTGGTGCTTTATGCAACATTGGAGATAAAGAAGGATACAGACATGCATGCAACATTCCTTTGAAAACAGGAATTGAGGACGCACACTACAAATATATTTTTGAGCCTGTTGTAGAGGCAGCAGTTAAAAAGTTTAAACCTGATATCATTGTTATGCAATGTGGAGCAGATTCTATCAAAGGAGACAGAATAGGATGTTTTAATTTATCATTAGCCGGACATTCAGAATGTGTTAATTTTGTTAAAAGACTTAATTTACCACTTTTAATATTAGGAGGAGGGGGTTATACACCTAGAAATGTGAGTAGATGTTGGACTAATGAAACAGCAACATTGTGTGGAGTGAGTATTTCTGATAAAATTCCCGAGAGTGATCCATATTTTATGCATTATGGGCCTGATTTTCTTTTGAATCTTGTATATCCAGAAAAGTTTATTAATGCAAATAGCAAAGAATTTTTAGAGAATATTATGGGATTTGTTTTTAAGATTATTGATAGAATTTAAAGACTCTGTTATTAATAAATATAATTTAATGTGATAAATTATAGAATATTATCATTTAATATTTAAATATACTTTTTAAATTTTGTTCTAATTAAATAATAATTTTAAATATTATTTTTTTACTTTTATTTAATTTCAACTTTTAATCAGTTTTTTAGTATCTTATTTTTAAAATTATGAGTATTGAATATCTTGTGACATATATTTTTTAGAAAGCCTTTATCAATTGATAACTTATTAATATCTTTATATCTGTGTATTATGCCTTTTACTTATGCATATTTTTGATAAAATTAATTTTATTTTTATATCAATAAGAAATCATAAATTTTTATTTCCAATTACTTAATGCACAATTTAAATCATTTTACTTACAACGAAAATTATTAAACCAATAACTTTATATTTATTTACGTTCTAAAAATATCTTGATTTATTAAAAATTTTAAATATTTTTAAAAATTTATTGATTAATTTAATTAAAACTTATAACCCATATGAGAACAAATGATACACAAGAAGTTATTAGTGAAGAAAACTATTTCTTACAAAGGGTAAAAACAATAGTAGAGGAACAAGAGAAAGGAAAGAACGTATATGTTTATAAATTTGAAGTAAAACATAAGATAGGAGAGATATTGGAAAGATGTAAACAAATTGAACAAACTTCTTTTTTTACAAGCGAGATTGTTCAATCAGTGGGAAGAGTCATGGTGGTTAGAAATTTATCAAAATTTACTTTTTACGTGATTTCTTCTAATGATCAAACAATCCAACTTATGGTTGATACTTCAACCAAAGATCCCATTATGTTGGAGTATGTTAGTAAAATTAAAAGAGGAGATATTGTTGGATACATAGGTAATCCAGGAAGAACTAAAACTGGTGAAAATACTGTTAAAATTTTAGAATTAACTGTATTAACCCCTTGCCTAAGGACTATTCCTTCTGAATATTATGGATTCAAAGATGTTGAACTCAAATACAGAAAAAGATACTTAGATTTGATTATGAATCAAGAAAGCAAAAACAGATTCAAAGTAAGAACTCAGATTATAAATTTTATAAGAGAATATTTGAATGAAAGAGATTTTCTAGAAGTAGAAACACCAATGATGAATATTATATCAGGAGGAGCTGCTGCTAAACCATTTATTACACATCACAATGAATTAAAGATGGATCTTTTTATGAGAGTTTCCCCAGAACTCTATTTAAAAGAACTTGTTGTTGGTGGATTTGATAGGGTTTATGAATTAGGAAAACAGTTTAGAAATGAAGGAATTGATTGTACACATAATCCTGAGTTTACATCATGTGAATTTTACATGGCTTATGCTGATTATAATGACTTAATGGATTTAACTGAGGATATGTTGAGTGATTTAGTGATGAGAATCAACAAATCACACAAAGTGATTTACCATAACAAAGATTCAGCAGTTGAAATAAGCTTTACTAAACCTTTTAAAAGAATTGACATTCTTGATGAATTAAACAAACATTTGAACACTGATTTTACAGGAGAAGACTTTTTAAAAGATACCACCCTCTCTAAGTTAATTAACATTTGTGACAAGAATCAAATCATTGTGCCTGAACCAAAAACACTTGCAAGAGTGCTTGATAAGCTAATAGGTCATTTTATTGAACCTCAATGCATTAATCCTACATTCCTAATCGGACATCCTTTGGTTATGTCTCCATTGGCTAAAATAGATAGGAATAGAAAAGGAATCACTGAAAGATTTGAATTATTTGTTAATTCTAAAGAAATAGTTAATGCATACACAGAATTAAATGATCCAATGGATCAAAGGAGTAGGTTCATGGAGCAAGCAAAGGACAAGGCTGCAGGAGATGAGGAAGCAATGACGTTGGATGAAACATTCATCAATGCCTTAGAATATGGTTTACCCCCAACAGGAGGGTGGGGTATAGGTATTGATAGATTGGTTATGTTTTTAACAAATGCACCAAGCATAAGAGATGTTATTTTCTTCCCAGCAATGAAACCTGATGATCAGAATTCTAATTAAAAGTCACTTGATTTTGATTTAAATTATTGTTTAATTTTATTTATATATTTTATTTTTATGATATTTTTTAACATAAACTTTATTTAATTTTTATTTCGTTAGGCACTTTTTATTTGCTAATAATTTAATTAAAAAATATTTATAAATTATTTTAATTAAATTAATTAAATATTATTTATTTTTAAATTTAATCAATATTTATTTCATTCTCTTCAATATTTTCATTTGTTTCTTTATGATCATATTCTTTATTGCTGTTAACAAATGATATAATACTTTTATTTACTTTAAGAATAGGTACTCTTTTATTATCAATAAATTTATCAATTAATGCATTGTTCTGAGTACATAATAAATAATGGTATTTATTATTTACTTTAATTAAATTACTAATGCAATCTTCTTCACTTAATTTATCATGTTGACATCTTCTGATCTCACAATGCTTCCTAAAATCATCTTTGTATTTGAAATTACGACTATAAATTCTGTATGAACATTTTGATATAAATATTTTTGGTTCACTCTTAAATAAGGAAATAAAATTGGATAATCTATGTTTATAAATGTTTAATTCTGATAAAAATGTTGAATCCACTAGTAATTGATAAGGAGATCTAAATCCAAAGGATTTTTGTAATGAAATAAAGTATTTCTTGAGTTGCTTAGATTTCTTTACGTTTGGCATAAATTAATATAAAAATTATATTTATAAATAAAAAATAAAAAAATATTAGCATTAAAAAATATAAAATAATGTTAGTTATTTTAATCATTAATAAATTAATGAAATAATATTTTAAGAAACTATATTGTTAAAATTAACTGAATAAAAATATTTACAAGCATTTAAAGTTCTTAATTTAACCTACTTAAGATAAAAAAATTATACCAAAAATTAATTAATGGCACTTTATGATAATATTCTCTCTTTAAAATAATTAACCCATATATGGAACTAATAGAAGTAACAAAGAAAGAAAATGACACTTATATTGGATCAAACTTCATTGGACCAGAGAGAGGATTTCCTGTTTATGGAGGACAAACAACAGCTCAAGCTTTAGTTGCTGCGAGCAAAGATGTTTCTCCTAATTATTCACTACAGTCTATATACTCACACTTCCATAGGCCTGCTTTTACTGGCGTAGAAATGATTTACAAAGTAGAGAATACTAGGATTGGCAAATCTACAATCAATAAAAGAGTCATTGGCTACCAAAATGACAAAGTAATTTTAATAGTTGATGTTATTTTTATAGCACCTAACAAATCTTTAGAATTTCAATGTAAAGAATCAAAGTTATATGCTAAAGAGTATCATAGTTTAGAAGAATACAGGGAAAAAAACATGAACCAATCAGAAATTAAATTTATACCACCTGAGTTGTTAGAAGGATTTTCCTATTTATTAAAATTTGCAAAATATTTTGATATATCAATTGCTGAGCCTAAAGAAAACTTTTACAGAAGAGAATTAAAAATTGTTTTAAAAGAAAGCTATTCTAATAAAACTGGTGTATTGGTATTCTTATCTGATTTATTTTTAATGGAAGCTCCACTTTTGATTTTTAAGGAGCATCTTAAGAAAGGATATTTATCCTTTATAACCACTTCTCATCATAATGTTTATTTCCATGTTAATGCAAATGAAAATGAAACTACCTTTTATTATTTAGTTAATTGTATCAGATTAGTTAATGGTCTTGCCTTGTGTGAAGGATACCTTTTTGATTCCAATAAAAGACATATTTTTACTGCAATACAAGAAATAGTTGTGAAACAAGAAGATTAAATAAAGTTATAAGTAAATTTTCTTATATTTTAATGCTTAATATTTTAGACTGAGAAATAAAAATATATGTAATTTGAAAACATTACCTAAGTAAACCTTTCCCTTTATTTATACCTTTATCTTCTTTAATATCACACATGGGCTTATAACAAATATTGAATTCATTATTGTCTAACAACTTATTTGGTTAAAAATAAAATGAATTTTATTTTTGCTACTAATTAACTCCTATTCTGACATTAAAGTTGTTTATAAATTGGTTTATTGAAAGCTATTTATAGACCATTTTCTATTTACCAATCATATTGATGTACTTCTACGAATGTATTTAGGGTTTTTGTAGATTTCCAAAAACTATATTCAAAGTGGTAATTAAATGTATTATTTCAATTTCTTAAAAGATACTTTAAGAATTCATCATCTATAAAATATTTTTCTAAACATATAATTTTATCAATTATAACTGAAAACGAATTATATGAGTTTATTTATGTAATTATTTCAAGTTATTCGCCCCCAAATTTACAATAAAGATTTAGTATTAAAATCCCTTCCATTTAGAATGTGTTTTTCGTTATTGAAATTGCTGTAGGCACCTTTTTTATTAGAATAAAAAATTTTCATAACTTTAATGGTTTATTTAAAAATCTTACTTATAAGTCTAATATTCGAAACTTTTTACTTTTAAATTGGCCAATCGGCCTATCACTACCATAGAAATAATTCTGCTGGATCAGGACTAAAAATTTCCCCCGGGGGAAATTTTTAGTCCTGATTTTTTAACCCTTAAAATGATAAAACCAGAAGTAATGGAAATTGAATTATCAGGAAAAACCAACATTGAACTTATTAATTGGTTAATTGAAAATCAAATTCTTTGTAAAGAGAGAAAATGTATATCCTGTTCTACATATCAAAAATTGCTAGCCTATAAGCGAAACAGTGACGGGTATGCTCGGAGATGTATGAACAGGCAATGTATAAATTA
>KK365145.1:0-18071 GCA_000385875.2 Anncaliia algerae PRA339
TTCCTGGTATTTTCTCCTGTAACAAAAATAAAGTATGTATTTTAAAATGTCCGAGATAATATTTTAATGGCAAAAACCTTTAATTGCAACAATCTATTTTTAAAAAAAAACAAAAAATTAAAATTTAATTCAAAATATTCTATAATTTATTTAAAATATTCCATTTTGCAACACTTTATCTTTTTTTTTGCAAAAAATGATTTTTTATATATTAAAATTGCAACAAATTATACCCTAAACGCAACAAATATTATATTTTTTTTCGAAAGGAATATTGCACTTGAATGCAAAAATAACTAAAATAATATAAAAAAAAATTTATATAAATAGAAATTATGGCAAGGGAATATCTTTGAATTAATAAATATTCGTTGTAATATTAGGCTTTCTAATTTTAATTTTACATATATGAGAAAAAAATTTCCAATATACTTTATTTACTTTCTGCTTAAAGAAGCATTTGCTTTTATTTTCAGCGAAGGACGCCCTCTTTTTTTATTTGCCCTTAATAAAGTCAATTCAAGAAACTCTGTTATATTTTAACATGCAAAATATTTAAATACATGTCTACACTTCTTATTTTTCACAAAATTATCGCATGAACAGAAGACATCTTTAAAACTTCTAAGCAATTTTTTAGCAGTTACCACGTTAATTTTTGAATATGCTGCCACCATTTGACTAAACAATATAAATTCGTTTTCTTTTATGCTTTTAATAAACCCATCATATTCTTCTAAATGTTCAGAATATTTTAAACCATCAATAATTGCGATTTCAATGACATCAACAGTCTCTTTTATATCTATTAAAATCAAATTATCGATTTCAAGTAATTCTAAAGAATCATAATGTATGCTTGAAAAGATATTTGAAAATAAATTATCTGCTTCTTTTGATTTGTTCAATATCAAATCGCAAGATATTTTAAGAAAATCAACAATTCCATTAGTTAACCAATGTGTGCTATTTTTAAGAGTGAGATTAAAGCGTTCTAAAGCATTATTGGTACTGGGACCCCAAATATAATAACCTTCATACCAATGTGATTTTATACCGGAAAAAAAAGTTGATTTTAAAATGGTAATAATTTCTGACGCATAGGTAAAATTCATCCATTTTGCTTCAAAAAGATGCACAGCTTTGTTAAAGGTTTCTGTGGAACATCTTTTTTGAATAAATTGAATGTCAAAATTAAATTCATTTTGTGCATGCTTGGGTAATTTCAAAAGAGTTTTTTTCATGTTTCTTCTCACATGCGCCCAACATGTTGTTCTTAATGATTGAGGAAAACAAGATTGTTGCATATAAGTAATTTCTGGAGCTCCATCTGCAATTATATTGTGTGGAAAAAAAACATATCCTAAATCATTAAAATATATTTTTAATTTGTTGACAAACCAACAATATACGCCGGAGTCTTCCTTTTCAGCGATACAAAATGCAAGTAAATGGAATTTTTTGTTGTAGTCTGTAACACCAGCAACGATTACTGGATACCCCAAATCAATTAATCTATAGGTTCCATCGATATGGAAATTTTCTGCCATACTAGAGATATTAATAAGTTTTTTGTGCGATATGCAAATTCTGGGCTTTTGTTTGAAAAATTCATAACATACCAACATGTTTTCGTCAATATTTTTAAAATTTTGGCATGCATTGATTATGTTTTCAATTGTGGGTAATTTTTCATTGCGCTTTTTATGCTCATATAGTATTTTTGATATCTTTTTAGTAGTAAGATTCATTGTATCACAGTATTTTTCATTTCTTAATAAACATTGTAAAATATATAAAGGTTTGACTCTTCCGGATTCATACAAGTCAATTACATCCTGTTTTAATGTTTTGCTTAGATCCTTTTTAAAAGGTGAATTACAGTTAGAATCATGAAGATTAGATCTGAAAACAAGGTACCTATTAGTTTTTTTAACATAATGAACTTTAAGTTTTGCTTTACATGTCAATAATGATGAAGATTGGCAGATATAATTAAGTCTTGTATAAAAAATACCATGGTATGTATTTTTTAACCCCCATTTTTTACCTTCAAATCCCCCTATTTCATCTAATCTGTCTACTTCTAAAACCTCTTTATATTCGTTTTTTAATATGTCATTATTCTGTTGCATTTAAGGGTCATTTTGAGGTGAGATTATTATATATAAAATGAATTTATGTGGAAAAAAGAATAAAGTGTTGCAAAATGGAATTTTTTAAAAAATTTATGAATATTTTAAAAATTTATAGAATATATTGTTTTTAAAAAATACCGTGACCTTTATTTAAATATTCGTTTTTATGAATAAAAAGGAATTTTTATTTACTTTTATTTTTGATTAATTAATATTTTAAGTTTATTTTCTAATTTTTTTCTTCTATTATATTTTTTTAAAAGAATAGGTTAAGGAGAGATGTATTTATAAAAGTAGAAGAATGAAATAATTTTATATTGAATTTTGAAGTTAACTTCATTTATAATTTTTTATGAAAATTCAGAATTTTTTGATTCTCCATTTAACATAAATAGAAAATATAAAACTTAAAAATATATTTTTATATTGGGTCTAAAGATTTTAATTAAAAAAATTATAGCACATTTTTCTAGAATTATTAAAGTTTTTTATTGAAATATTCTTAATTACTTTTAAATAATAATAACTTAATACATGTAATAATTCTCATTTTCTTTATTAACTCATAATTAAACATTTAAATGATAAAATCAATAGAAATTAATTTTCTAATTAAATATTTGTAATTTTATAAAATTTTTATTTTAAAGCATTATTTATTTATCCAATCATAATTTTAATTCAAAGAATCCATTATAACCACCAATAAAAAAATTAATTCTAATGACTCAACTGTACATAAAAAAATATTTAGCCTTGGTGTTAATTAATTGATGTAAACTTAGATTTAAGAATTTTATCAATTACTTTTTCAAAATTAATTAAACTTTTTTACGATTTGAGAGAATTTTTTCTTAAAAAAATTTACTTAAAAGATTCCTTGATCAAAAGCAAAATTTGTTCTCTTTTAAAATCTATTTTATCCAATTCTTGTAAAAATAAAACAATTGAATTAAAATCTAATGACAAGAGTTTCTCTCTAAAGTGTATTATTAAAGCAACTGAGAACTTTCTTAGAAATAAATTAACATCAGAACTTAACATAGCATCAAAGAGGATAAAAATATTTTCTAAGCTGAATTCCCTGGTAAACAAGCAATTAGCCCATCTGAAAGCGTAAAAGTGTTCCATTACTTTTTCTTTTTTTAGATGGTTGTACAAAACTTCATCCTTTTCTTTAAGAAGTGAAGAAAATTTATCAAGAAATTCAATAATCCCGGGTTGCCTTTCACTGTAGTTGTAGTAAAGCAGTTTAAACAAATTCGCAAAGACAAAAAATGCAGAGGACTCTGCAGTATTTATGTTTTCTTCACAAAATACATGAAGAATAGGCACTAATATATCTGACATCCCTTGAACATATCCAACCCAAGGCCATTCTTCTACAAATAAAAGCAAAATATTTTCATACATAAATGTAATATCCTCTTCTTTAAACATCCTGTATTGTTTTTTGAGTCTTTTTAAGTCTATGTCTATTTGATGCAGATCATTCCTATAATCCTCTCTAAGTTTAAGTTTCATTGCATTTTTTGTTTCTCTAAAATCCTTAATTTCTTCCGTTAAGTTAAGAAGTAACAAATATTTTTTATTCTTTTCATTTGTAGTATCTAAAAATGATGATCTATCAAGCGATTGTAAATTTAATAGTAACCTCCAAGCATATGGTCTCTCTCCATTTTTAAATCCAAATAATCCTTCATTTTTTAAGCTATGAACATTAATGTATTTATCATTGCTTATTAACATGGTTTAAACATAAAAAAATAATTATGAAAAAATAAATTATCTTTTTGATAAATAAATATTACAGAATTAAATTGTTAAATTTTATAATTATAAAATTAAATATATTTAGGATAATTTAAATTAAAGATTAATTTAAATAAAATATTTCTTAAAATATAATTTAAAAAATATCTTTTTAAAACTAAAATTAAATAAACAAATAATACTTAATTATATAACATTTCCACATTAAAATTGGCGTTTTCATAAAATACTTGATGAATTAAATTTTGTGAAAATTTAAACAAAAAAATAAATCTATGACTAAAGAATCATTAACCTTTTAATATTCAATTAACTAATATAATCAATGTTCTTAAGTTGTTGGCCACAATCTCCCCGTATGTGACGAAAACATTCTTCACAATATCTGATAGAATTGCATTTGATGCAAATAATAATGCTTTCTGTAGATTCAAATCTCCTCACCTATGATGCCTTCAGTCGAAATGCACAATAATACCCCGAATTCGAATCCTTTTCTAATAATTTTTTTATCTTTAAAAAGATAAACATTGACATAACAATTGAAAAAGGAATACTATTAATATTTCAGTAAATCAAGCAAAAAAGCAATAAAATATTCTTATTTTATCTTCTCCAAATAAATCCTAATATTTTTTTGTAAATTTTTTTTGTTCGACATCATATAGGGACATTTCTTTTTACTTTACTCCAAGGTCCTTCAATTGTATTAGTATTCATACCATTTTCATTGACAAAACCAATGCTATGATTTACCTAAAGATGTGCAAAGTTGATGTTTTCTTTTAACAAATTATATCCCTTCCAGCCATTTGTTGTCAAATTGAACCAGGAAGTAAATATTTAAGAATTAAATCATTTAAAGTAGCCGAATCGCGTTTATTCACACAAATTGTAAAAAATATACGTCCAGGAATTTTTTTCACTTCTCCGAAGACCCATACTCCCTCTACTCTACGGCCACGACTATATTTTCGTTTGCCTAATTAGATTCATCCAGTTCCACCTAAATCCCCGGCCCTTTAACTTTTAAATTTGATTCAGATATATTCTTAGTTAAAGCATCATAAATTAAATTTAACGTTCTTTTTATATATTGAGGAGAATGCCGTAATTATAACAATACTATTAAAGTTTACTTTAGCAATCCATAAATAAATTACTCTAAAAAAATGATGAATCTTAATTTTTAATTTGAAAATATAGCTGTATGGAAAGAATATATTTTTCTGCAATCAGTTTTTCTACATTTAAACTTATAATCTGAAATCTTTGTTACTAAAGCACCATCTAATCTACATGAATGAATTTCTAGTATTATACCCTGTAGTTGAGCAAATTCTAAAGCCTTTGATTCATATTCAAAAATTTCTTTTAGTCCCTTTTCTCTTGGTATCATGATGGTCATAAAATATATTTTTTTCTAAATAGGAAAAAATCATTAGAAATGGATTCGAACCGGGTAGTATTTGCATTAAAATCGATATTTTTTTTTATATAAGATCAATTTTCTGTGCTTAAGGATCATTTTATTAACCTTATAAATAAGTATTTATGATTGGCTTATTTAAATAAAAAGTACTTAAATTCTCTCCTTTATTTAATAAAATACACAACCCATGGAAATACATTACAGTTCACCATATGAGGATATAATATTTGCTTCAAGGTTTGTTGATAAAACAATTACATATAAAAAGATGGAATCAGGAATAAAATTAGTAACAAAGGATAAGGAGTATAATTCTTTGAAAGAAATTCTATCATATTTTCACTCCATATCTTTATCTGGTTTCGTTACAGAAAACTGTGTTCATAAAATAATTAAAAAGAGACTTGCTCCTGCATCCTTCAACTGCAAAATGCTTGAAAGCATTAATATTAATGACTATAAATTTTTTGATGTAGTTGTTTTTGCCAATGCTTACAAATATTATATTGAAGAAAAACACATTTCTCCTAATTTCATGGATTTATTCCTTAAAATTCAAGAAAAACTTTTGGAAGAAGTTTCTTTCATTAAATTTGAGCCTGGTAAATTTTATGGTGACATACGTGTTGGTAAAATAAATGAAATAGTTCCTGCATTGAATTCCGAAAAGCTTTTTGTAGAGCAAGTGATGTTTGAAAAAGAGAGGCAGATAGTAAGTGGATTGAGGGACAAATTTGATGAGCTACAGCTGCTCACCAAAACCTTTTTATTTTTGATTAACATTAAGCCACGAAAGATCGGAGGAAATTTATCTGAAGGAATGATTCTTTGTGTCAAAAATGATATGGATTTAGAAATTCTAGCTGTTGAAAATGGTACACCTGGAGCTAAATTACATTATAGTGATGCTTTCCCAGTCGTAGAGACCTATAATATTCCCATGATCGATTTACAAGGTGAAAAAGGTAAAATTCTTATTGAAAATTTATCAGTAAAAGACGGCAATCTATATTTTAAAGACTCTCTTTTGTTTTGTGAGAATAAAAAGATACAAACTAACAAAGTAAAGGATGGTGCGGTAAGTTAAATAAAAGGTTTAAAATTTACGAGACTTTAATTATTTTAAAATATTTTTAATGTATTTTTCTTTTGAAATACAAAACAGGATACTTGTGATGTAAATAATAATTAAAAAAATACTAAAATAAAACATACAATAAAGATTTAAATTAAACCAATTAAAATACCTGAAAATTTATTTACTCTTATTCTTCTCTTCTCTTCTTAGGATACTTGTGTTCCACGATTCCATCATTTAAATCTGCAATATGAGCACAATATAATTGATCAGGACATTGTTGATCCTTTAAACCAACTCTGCTTTTTCCTTTTTCATCATGAATTACAAGTTTAAAATTCCCAGTATTTCTTAAATGTTTAATCTCGCCAATTTTTTTTAAAAGAATTTCTCGATCCTTAGATTCTTCGTATTTATCCTCTTCATTCTCTTCTTTAGATTCTAAATTATTGCTTTCTTCATTCTCCTCTGAAAAAACTAACTCCTCTGTTGGGTCTACATTTATCATCTCGGCAATTTTTCTGATTAATGATGTTAAAAACATTTCAATCACCATTACTGTTGAGGTAGGAACTTCATACTTGTAGAGAATTCTTCTTCCTTTATAGAAAAAAATTTTAGAACCTTCTTGTAAAAAAACATACCTCTGTAAATCATCCTTGGATTGAAATTTGCAAGTAATAATTAATTTTTTATGCATTTCTGTTTCCTTGTCAAAGAATCCTACATCCCTTGTGTTACAGTGAGGACAAAAAAAGGCATGTATCACTTCTGTTGGCATGCTTGAGTAAGGTAGTGTTATTACCTGTGTTTCTCCCATTTTGTTGCAATTGTAGCATAAAGTTTCTGTTGAATGAATTTTATCTGCTTCCTCTTTTTGTTGCATGTAAGGCAAATATTTTTAATTTTAAAAATTAAAAAAAGGAGATGAAATCAGATGTGACATATTTTTAAAATTGATTGGTTACTTTACAATCAGTTTTAAAACTCCTTAATAAATTAAAAAAGTATATTAATAAAATATTATTTTTTAATTTATTAAAAAAATTATAAATAAAATATAAAATTACTCATTTTCTACCTATTAAAATATTATACATCTATTTATAATTTATAGAATTTATTCATAAAAAGTGCTTATATTAAAACAAATAAAATATTAATTATTTAATAAACCTTTAATAATAACAAACTAATTATTAATCTTTACGATCTTAATTTCACCATCAAAAGAAGTAACTGATAAATACTGAGATTCTCTTTCACAATATGCATCAAGATTAAGCACAGGAGAATTAAATAGTTTAAGAGGCATGTTTTTACCATTAACCATAATAAAATTTTCACAAGCAAAAACAACCTGTCCACTTTTTAAAATGGTAGCTGATTTCACAGCCTTTGGTGCTTCAACCATTTCTATCACCTCAAAGGATGAATTATAAATTTGTACAACATTTTGGAAGGCAATAAGTAAAAAATCATTAACTTTCTTTACCACTGAGACTGAGTGATTTAAAAATAATTTGTTCCCTTCTTTACTTCCTAAATTAAGGAAAGTGACTTTGTTTACTTCATTGATGATTAAGTGATTGGCAAAGTAAACCATATCCAAAATATTTCCTATCAACTGGTGCATAGAAATAAACTTTCCAGAAAAGGACCAATTAACAAATTTACCATCACAATCAACAGTAAAGAGGCAATTCTCTGCAAATTCAAAACCAACTATTGCTGCACCGGGTGTTTGTATACCATTAATATGTACCAAATTGTGGTTTGAATATTTAAATAGCTGTAGCTCAGAATCTAAAAATCCTGTTGCTATCAAAATTTCATTGCCTATTTCTCTCATTTTTAGCATCTTTATTGGTTTATGAATCTGTTTGTTAAAGTTCTCATGTGTTAAAAGGTTATAAATATTAATAGAACAATCATTTCCACCTGTTATAAGTAAATTATTACAAGGAGAAATAATTCCTGTATTAATTTTCAACTGATGAATCCTACAAGATTTAACCACTTTACAATCAAGATTTTCATCCTCAGGAGACATAAACCTTTCCTTGGGTGGTTCAGGAATGGTTCTTCTAAGTCTGGGAGAAACATATGATCTCATTGGCTCATTAGAAAATGTCAATTTGTTTGGTGAAACTACCTGTAAACATCTCTGCTTCTCCGCATTAATCCTCATCATCACAGCCTCTATTCTATTAAAATCAGGACCCTGCCTGATTTTGCCACATCTTGTATCTAAAGTGGATATAAACATGGTAATTAGCTCTCTGAGAGAAGAGAATTCAGTTTTGCTGGGAGCTTCTAAGCCTGTCTCTTTCTGAAATACTTCTATAGTCTCATTGTAACCTTGCTTTGTTAAGTAATCCAATATAAGTTCATTTAGTAATTTATTTAATTCTTGGTCCATTGTGTCTGTATAACTTTGGTTACTCATACCCTTCTTCATTTTTTTATTAAAATGTGTTAAAATGTACAAATTAATTAATTTTATAATAAAAAAAATAAATTAATTTGTAAAATATATTTCAGTTTTCATATTTAAAACACATTAACAGAATAATACATTCTTTTTAAGAAATATAACCAATTAATAGGAAAAAACAAAGGAATGTTTTAACTAAATTATTTTTTTGTTTCTAATATGTACAATCAGAGTATATTTAAATTACTTAGTGATTTACTTATTTTTAATGAATGAAATCAGAAAATATTTTAATAAAAAAGAAAATAATTATTTAAAAACTAATAAAATTATGATTAGGTTTACATTAATTAAAAAAATTAAATATTTTTTAAATATTAAATAATTTAAATAAAAAAAAATTTTTAAAAAGTAAAGAAAAGAAAATAAAATAGAAAGAATTTAATTTAATAAAATATATAAGTAAAATGGAACAGCTTTACTTATTAAATCTAAAAAACAATGATCTATAAATATTTAAGATTTAAAAGTAAATGTAAATTTGATTTAATTTAAATTTACCCACATAAAAATTATAGTTTTTCAAAACAAAAAGATAATTATTCTTAATTTAAGTAAATATTTACAAAAGAATTAAATTAAAATAATAAAATAAATATTTAGCATTAGATAAACTAATATAAAGTAATATGTAATATTCAATTATAAAAGTAAACTTCAATTAACAATGATCTTATTCTTTATACTAGTATTTCATAAAAATAGCAAAATCAATCAACCAACCTAAGCAAATATATTATGATTATTAATAAAGAAATTTACATTTTAGAAAAATATTTATAAACACCGTTTTTCCTATTTAATCGTAGAATAAACGTTTTAGTTTTATAAATACTTCATCTATTTCAAATATTGTACAAAATTCTTTTCTTTAGAATAGCAACCTATTTTAAAAATACTAAAAAAAAAACCATTTAAGATTTAATTTTAGCTTCATTTCACAAAATTATTCATGTTTACAAAGGTTTTCTATTTTTCCCAATATTTTAGAACCCAAATTACAAATTTAGATGTCTTAACCCCTAGCTATTTAATTTAAGTTCTTACATCTGTTTTTAATCAATTACAATATTTAAATGAGATCCTGCATTTCTATTTTACCTACACTTCTCTTTATATATACTGTCATATACTATCGGATATGAATCCAAGACCAAGTGTTTAAAGTAAATGGATAATCTTTAACTTTATTTAAATGTTTTTGCTGTCTTCGCATCCCCTATCCTTTAGATTTAGTTTTATATTTAATTTTTAATTTATTAAAATATTATTTCCTGATAAATTAAAGTGTGTTATGGATATAACATATGCCAAGGATTTCTTTATAATGTAAAAAAGAATTTTTAACATCATATTAAATTTGTAGAATTTATCATTTATAAAATGTAAATCTCTTTTATTTTAATCATTAAATTTATAGTTTATGATTTTACTCAATCTTTGGATCTAGGAAAAAATAATGCCATATAAGCAACAAGCAAAAATAAACGCCAAAACATTAGTTGAGATTTGCTTAATATAATCATAAATTAAAATCTAAACAAATGAAATTAAAACTCTATTAAACTAAAAATATCGTAAGCTAAACTATATCTATATCTCCATTTGCACATCCTATATCTAAAAATTTATTTCTTAAAGTTGTTCTAATCCCTTTTCTCTTTTAAATTTCTTGCTTCATTTCATTATGAAAGCTTTCAACGTGCTGAGTATGCACACCTGTATCCTTATCAACAAAAGAATATCTACGACAAACAATGTCATGTGCATAGCCATTTTTCTGGAGTTGTTTGTAGGAAGGATTTTCGTCGGCATAAGTAATTGATCCCGATGGAAAAACATTAAACTTTTAAAAATATTCCAATATTGAATATTTATTAAAATTATCCTTTTTATTGTCCATGGTCTCTTGTTTTTCACTCTTTATGGTTTTATTTAGTGGGCTTTTTGGGGTTAAAATAATTATTAAAAATATCAATAATTAATTAGTTAATAATTTTACTACAGATCTAGTTACAACATGCATACTTATGATTCTTAAAAAAGTTTCTTTCCTTTTGTCATATATTTCTTGCACACAACAATTTCCTATGTCCCATTTTTTCTACTTCTACAATATAAAATACATCACTCTTATTACTAGGCAACCTATCTCTATGATTCTTACATTTATAGTTCAGAATGGTTTCATCAACCTAAAAAACACCCCCAGTGCCTCATCACTTCTTCATTTTATTTTTTTTACTTTCTATTTTGTGAATTAACTTATCAATTAATTTTCTTAATGTTGGATTGCTTACATTCATTGAATTTAATATGGAATGTAATGGTTGCCTAGAGGCATATTTAATTAATATCTTAAGAAGTGTTTTAAGAGAGCAAGAAAGGTCTTCAAAAAAAGATCCTCATTATAATAAAAATCTTCCATGACGCTTAACACATTGAGATGTATAGTATCTCCAGACATGACCGACCATCAGAAGAATTCCTACGTTTTTCCAATTTTGATCCAACCTTGCATCCATCACAAATGTAGCTTGTTTTGTAAATATTATTATCGAATTCCCATTGTATTCTCTCTTCTTCGTTCATTTTTATGATCGTTTCCTCTAGTTCTTCAATATTAATTTGATTTTGCATGGATATATATCCCTTTCTTTATATATCTGTCCTGTTCACACGGTAAGGACTTAAACAATAAGTGTATAGTGATCTGTGATATCACCATTCTGGTTATAGAGGTACCAGAGATACAAGGAACTACTTTGTGATTTAATATATGTTTTATTAAAATATTTCCTAAACATTTTTAAGGATTATACGTTAATGAATTGTTTTAGACAACTGCTTTTCAAAGTCTATTTTAAATTTGTATCTTGTTTGGAAATCAACGCCTAAAATCGCGTCGTTGGATAAATTAGGTATAAAATTCGCTTGTATTTTATAGTTTTTATGATTACCAGTTCTAAATTCTAAGTTTATAGCTTTATCGAAGGTTTTATGAGATCCATCAGCTAAAACAACTCTGTTTTTAGGAGTTTGCTTTGTTTTAAGTTGGAGCTTAATTGCAATGCTTTCATTTATATGAGTTTTACTAGAACCGCTATCGATGATTGCTTTCATCTGAATGTTTTTATTGTACATTGGAAAAACTTTAAACGCATAAGATTTTGAATAGGATAAATTATCTCTTATTAAATTGATCTTTTTTTCAGATCTTTTATCCTTATGATTTTCTAAATTGCTAGACGTCGTTTTGATCTGATTTTTCTGCAGTAAGCATTCCTCATTAGAATGCGTGTTTGTCTTGTGAAGATTGCACCAGAATTTCCTTCTTATTTCTTTATTATTATCCTTTGTTTGATACGTTGGTTTTATCATATCCGTAGAATCAGGCTCTTGTTCTTTATAGAGCTGTTCAATCATTTGTTCTGTTGACTGGATTGTTCTGATTATCTCACTTACTGTTTCGATTCCCTTATTAAACAATTGTATTCGGGAGCTAGCATTTAGGTTTTGAATGAAGTACATATTGATTTTCTCGTTTTCTTCTCTTAAGGGGAATTCTTTATTATACTCAATATTTTTGCATATTCTTTCAAGCTTAAGTAGTAATCTTCAATATAGAAATATTTTTCTTGTTTTATATTTTCCAAATTCTGAATATAGATGTAGGAACCACTTTCAAGATATTTAAGATTAATGAATGACATAAAAATTTCTTCTGAGTTCTTCTTCGTGAGGATTTTTGTCCATACTTTCTTGATAATTAGTGATTCTAATAGGTTTGTTTGGACGTTTTGACTCCATAAACATCTACTCGTAGCTATCTTAAACTTTTCAATCCGGGCTATCAAATTAATGTTCAATGTTGTCGTTATTATTAATTCTGCCTTAATAATGATGTTTGACCCTGCAATACTGCATTCATATTTCACTGTTCTTCCTTGCTCGACATTTGATAAAGTTGTTTTACACTTTGTTTGTTGCGCAATTAACGTTTCCTTCTTCAAGGCATAGAATGAATTCATTCTATGGTGATCTGTGAGATCATCATTAAATGCTTTAGATAAATTGATTTTATATTTTTGGAATAATTAAAACGTTCTCCACACATTTTATTTTTTTCCTTTTGCTGGGCTCAAAATTCATGGGCTAATTCAATTCTTTATTTAAATACAGTTAACGTTAGGAATAACATAATACCCTTTTTGTGAATTTTCACAATACCTTTAATTTTATTAATTAAATATTCTCTTGAATATATCCTTAACTTATTATTCCAATAGAATAATTGTTGCCTTGATCAAGATATTTAAAAAATATATATCTTTTTTCTTCATAACTTTCAGGGTTTATAAATTGTTTCAATATTTATTAAATTAATGTTCTTAGAACATTAATTAAGTGATTTTATTATAAATTTTTTATATATTCTTCAAATTCCAATTTGATAACATCACACTGCAACAATAATATTCAACATTTTTAATATCTAATAACTTATTTTATTAAAAAAATACTTTTATATTTCTCAAAGAAAATTAAAATTATTTAATTTAAATTAAAAAAAAATTACAAAAAAGAATAAATAATATTTAAAATAAATTATAAATAGTCATGAAATTTATTGCAACGTATTTGCTAGTACTTTTATTAATTATCCTTAGTCCATTTAAAACACTTCAAAGGGAAATTAATGATAATTTATTAGAGATATTTTATAAAAAATATTCATCATTGATTGTATTTATTATTCATTTGTTAAGTACAAAAAATGTTCTTCATAATATTTTAACACTTATATTATTTATACCTTTACCAGAAAAAAAGAATTTTTCAGGACATGTTTATAAAACAATTTTGACAACATATTTTCTTAGGAATGCTTATAAAAACACAAAGAAGAGGATTATCGTATATTTTATTGGATTTATAATTGCTTTTATTAATTTTTATGTTTTAAAAACAATTTTTTATTATCATTCAAAAATAGAATTATTCAATGGTTGGTTAATTGGATTGATGATTTTACTATTGATTAATTTAAATAAATAAATATTGGATATTCATTAAATCATTAAAAAAAATAAAATATTATAAAGTAAAGTAAATTAAAACAAAGTAAAGCAAAGTAGATTAAATTAAATTAAAATAAAATAAAATAAAACAAAGTAAAGTAAATTAAAATAAAATAAAATAAAATAAAATAAATTAAATTAAAATAAATTAAAACAAAGTAAAGTAAAATAAAATAAATTAAAACGAAATAAAATAAAATATATTAAATAGAATTAAATTTATTTTAGTACGTTTTCTAAATTTTTGAACCTTTGGTAAGGAAATGGTTTTAGTTCTTTGCATACATTTGTTGTTAAAGCACTTAAAACATCTCTGATTTTGTAAATAAATTCTTCTCCTTTTATAAAATCAAAGCTATTTTCTTTCAATCCTTCTATTTTATCCTTTGAGAGATAAATCACATCAACTGCTTCTAAACCTAATAGCTCATCAGAGAAAACAACTAACCTACCACCCGAGATCTCATCAGGAAGAAACACTTTATTGTATCTTCCATAACCAAATGTTTTTAAAAATAATTCTACTTTCTTTTTCATTTGTGTTGTTCTCACAACAATAGATAGGTCATCCTTAATGATATTATATTTAATTAAACAGAACAATACTACAAATGATTTTTCATGATCAGCGCGAATAAAACATTTCCTAGAAGATGAAATCACAATAGGATTCTTAAGAAAATCAAAATTAATTATTTTATCAGAAACTCCTATTAATGAATTATTGCTTTTAATACTTTTAATTGTATTTAAATAACTAAATGGACCAATCAATTGAGGATCTTCTATAATCACAAAATATTTTATGATATTTTTTTCTAAAAATATATTTGGAGTAGAAATAATCAATTCATTCTTTTGGATCTTCTCTTGGAAATTGCTTATTTCCTCCTTTAAAATGTGACTTAATTTTGTGCATCTCTCTCTAAATACTGTAAGAATTGCAACATTGTTGTATTTTTGAATGAAGTATTTATAAAAATCAAGCATAGGCTTTGTTACATAGTAATCTTTGCTTAGTACGAAATCTGGATAGTCCTCTTGTATAGAACTTTGTGATGTGTCATAATGAGTCATCGATATTTTAATTTAATTTTTTAAGAATATTTAAATATTTAATCATTTACTAAAAAAATGTTAGAATTTATTAATATTTGTTAGAAATTAATTAAAATATTTAAATAAATTATTTAAAAATCATTTATTTAAAAAAATATGATAATATTTTTAAAAAAATTTAGTAATTGTAGCAATGTGTTAGTTCAGTTAGAAATATTATAAAAACCTTCAAATTACAGGGAATAAATGCATAAAAATAGTAAAATTTGAAAAAATCAGATTTTTTAAGCAATAAAAATTTTGATTCCAAACGAATTGCCTTTTTTGTGCCGATAAAAAAAACTTAAAAAATTTGGATAATTTGAAAAATCTTTGTAGTTTAGAAGATATATTTTATGATATTTGGATTTTTAATATTATTTATTTATTAATTTTTAATACTCATTGTCATTAGATATGTAAGTAAAATATGATTTACTAAAATTCTAAAAAAGTACAATATTTAATGCCTACAAGCTGTGCTTCCAGTGCCTTGTATATTTGTTTCTCCGTTATGGCGGTGATTTGAGGAAAGAATGCAACCTTAAAATTCAAATTATAAATTCAAAAAGTATGATTCGTCAATAGAGCATTCAAAAAAGCCTTTTATGCTTATATGCTTTATATTTTTTAAAAAATATATGAAAGATTTTGAATATCAGCTATATGACTGTGGTAATTTCCATGCAGGTAACAGAAATATAGGGAGCTACAATCCTTTAAGTGTTGTTTATAACTATAATTATTAGATTTAAAAGAAGAATTTGTGTGGATCCTTATTTAATTATTGTTCATTATATATTGAGATAATGAGCATCACTGGTGATCAGTACGATCACTTCAATTATAAACTTTTTTTATGTATACAATAATATTTTATTGTTTTATAATTTTAATGTTTGGGCTTTATATTTATGATTCAACTTCTATTATTTTTTATAGCAAAATTTAATAAATTACAACTATTAAAAAGTTTCCAGTCTAATAAATTTTTTGCTTTATTAGTGAGATTGTTTATTTAAGAGTCATTTTATTGCTTACAAAAATACCTTCGTTGTTTATACTTAATGGATGTGAAAGATATTATTTTTTATTCAAGAAGTTTATATAAACGAATATTTCTTAATATCTTTTTGTCCTGCTCACACGGAAAAGCACTTAAACAATAAATGCTTTTAATATATAGACTTTATATTTTTGGAATAATTTAAGTTTTTTCCAAAATCTTTATTTAATACCTTTTTGTAGCTCTAAAAATTGATGGGCTTATTTATTTTTTCCTTTAAATATTCTTAGGGCGAGAAACAATATTATAATCTTTGTTATGGGTCATCACAGAATATATATTTAAAAAACTTTTATTTAATTGTGACACGTAAAGATAAAATCAGATATCAATCTAAAATTAATAATTTTTTAGCTATGTATTTACGCCTATATAATGTACAATTTATTTAAAAAAATCTCAAATAAATATAAATAATAATATTTTTTTTAATTATATAAAAAAATAATAAAAAATAATTTATATTCAAACTATTTAAATTAATCATTCTACTTCTGATGTATTTTTTACACAACATAAAAACTGATAAACCACTTGAAGTTAAAAAGATATCTAAGAGAACACACCTTTCTTCTGAAAATATGAAGTCTAAGGAGAGCATTATTCCGTATAATCTATTTTACTTCGAAGGAGAAAAAATACAAAAGCATAACTTTGTTCCTGCTAAACATTTTTTGTTCTTGCCAAAGACAACAGCAGGATTCGAAGGTGAAGTCTCTTCTAACCAATTCTTAATCAAAAAGAAGAAGAAAGCTAAAATTGATGAACCAAAAAAGCCAAGTAAAAATGTAGAAATATATTCCCAAGTACTTCCTCCACTTAATACTGAATCACTTACAAATGAAGGATATTTTGATGTTAAAAAAATGATATCAAAGAAATTGTATAAATCCATTGATAAGTATGATTGTTTAGAAGCGAAAAATATTAATGAAAAAATATTGCATTTTTTTAAAGAGGCAGATAAAAAGAACTTTTTGAATGAAGAAATTAAAAATGAATTTGGTTTGCGTTCAAGATTGAATGACGATAGAATCAAAGTTATGATCGTAATTTTTACATTGATGAGAAATAATTGGTCATGTAAACTGGAAAAATTTTCTGGAATTCGAAAATTACAGGAATATTGTAATTTATTAGGGTGTAAAATTATTGATGGGAGGGTTAAGTTAGTTAGTAAACCAAAATATAAAATCATTAAGAAAAAATAAAATATTTTTATATTAAAACAAATTTTTTTAAAAAATTAAGCAGTAAATATATCAATTAATTCTATCAATTATTAGTCCCTTTATAAAAGAAAATAAATGATCTTTATGGAAATTATTTTCATTAAATATTTAACATTTAAAGTTTAACATATCCATATATAATTTTTTTAGATGATAATTTATATTCAATTTTCAATAAATAGGAGCATTTTAAATGTATTTACAATGCAAACGTTTAATATTTATAATCTATCTACTGCATGGAGCATTCGAGTAAAAAATATTTTGATGTCTTTATTTAAAAAGTTGTCTCCATTTTTTGAAAATTATATACTGTCAAAAGTAGATTGTTGTTAGGAAGAACAGATATCACACAAGTAAAGCTAGGAAATAAATTGAATAGAGGTATAATGATTTTCATTCTATATGTAAAAATAGAATCTAATATATTTTATTTATTTAAATCTTGAATTGGTTGCAACTCGAGTTTTTTTTATCAAAAGGTTACAACTTTTTATATTTTTTAAAGTTTAATTACTGTTATGATAAGTACCTCATTCTTTTTAGAACCGTTCCCCCTTTCTTTTTATTGTAAAGAAAAATTAAAAGAAATATTAATATGTTGTTAAGAACACAATAAATTTTATAATATATGTATTTTAAAAGCGCTCACTTTAGCCAATATAATATTTATAAA
>KK365145.1:57977-69890 GCA_000385875.2 Anncaliia algerae PRA339
TTTGTTAAAAAATGATTTGGTTTTTGATAAAAGTATTTATTTTTCTGGAAAACCCTGTCAGATATCAGAATATAAAAAATATATTAAAATTTAAATAGTAAATACGAATATAAATAAATTTTATTAGTAAAAATAAAAAATAATTTTCTATTAACAATCTTTTTCATCCTTAAAAACATACACTGTGGAAACATTCTCATCACAATTTTCAACACATGGTTTTGGTTTAGCAGCTTGTTTGTATTTATAAATTGTATTGGTAATTGTTTGATTAGAATTATCCTGAGTTTTGATCTTATGTGTCTTTGTCTTTGTAAGTGTCTTTGTTTTAGATAAAATTGTGGTTATTTTTACAGGCTGTGTTGTTGTTTTAGTTAGAGTCTCTATTTTAGTAGAAGTTGTTTCTTTTATTTCTCCGATTAAGGATTTTATTAAGGAGGGAGAAATAACATTCTTTATTGCCTCCTCTAATTTATCAAGTGTGATGGACTGTGTCTCTTGTATTATATTTGTAGAAAGAGAAGTAGTTGGTTCTGATTTAGTAGTTTTTTCTGTAGTTACAGGTTTTGGTGTATCAGTACTTGTTAATGTATTAGTAGAAATTGTGGTAATAGGAATACTTTGTGTTTCTTTCTCTGTGATAGTTGTTGACAACGTTGATGAAAGTGTTTTTTCTGTAGTAAAGGTAGAAAAAACTGAGCTTGTGATTGTTTTTAATTCTGTAGAGAAAATACTTTGGTAAAGAGTCTTTGTTGAAGTAAATGAGTCAGTTGTTGTGGTAAATATGGTTGTATACACACTCTCTGTGGTTGTAACTGAGTTAGTTTTTGTTTCTGTAGATAAACAAGTGGTTGTTTTAGTGATAGACTCCTTTTCTGTAATTGTTGTTACTTTATAATTGATGATTGGAACTTCACTGGTTATTGTTGTGGTGATCTCTCTATAAAGTGTTATTGGATCACTTACAGTTACGGTAGAATAAATTGGTCTGATGACCGTTACAACCTTTTCTTCTTGTTTTTGTATTTTCGTTCCTTTTTTAGGAGAAACAGTGCCTTTAGGTTTATCAATGCAAATAGGATTGGGGATATTCTTAGGGATCACCTGTATTAGTGAAGATACATCATTCACATTAACAAAACACTTTTGTTTTTCACATTCCGGATCTTTTTGAATTGGCATTTTAAAACTTCTAAGAAAATTATCGTATTCTTGTCGAGGATAATACACTGATTCTCTACAATCTTGATCTACTATTCCATATTGTTTACATCTCATATTGGTTTCTTCTAAGTTATAAGAAAATGTATACTTAATAAAAAATGATATATAAAATTTGTACATTTTTTGTTATTCTGGTGTAATTTTTCATTTCAATGTATCAAATTGTTTTTATTGTTTCACAAATGAATTTGATATTTTACTTTGATCAAATAATTTATTTTTTTGTTAATAATTTTTTGTTTAAAAAAATAAAGAAAATATTATTTAAAAATTAAAATTATTATTTATAAATTCAATTATTAAATATCAATAATTTTCTTGTATTAAAAAAATAAATATATTAATTCATTTCATGATTTAATTATACTTTTGTTATTTAAAATACTTCTTGATTAAAAGATTTAACAGATATTATTTATCACTGTAATTTTATGTAATATTTGTGATGACTTAAAAACAAAAAGCTTGGTTTCGAATCCCGCGGTGGTAATTTTTATTTAGATATTTAAATGATAAAATCAAAAATTTTAATGGTAATTACGATCATTGTATTGATAGTCAACGCTGTTCATTGTTTCAATATGTTATCAGTGGGTTTAAATATATAATCGGATTTAAAAGAAGAGTTCATATGAGATATTTTTAAATGAATGTAGCTTATTTACAATTTACTTTTTATTCTGATATAGATTTGATATAATTAATCTCTTAATGGATTAAATCTGTTAGAATTACCACAATACTCAAGAAAGTTAATGAAACTTAATCTTCTGCTTTTATTTTTAAAATATATTACTTTATCGTAAACACTTACTAACCAAAATCTACCTGTGTGGTCAGGACGAAATATTAACGAATATTTGGGCATTTTTTAAATATTTTAATGGGATTTATTTCACATTGGATGTACTTTTCCTTTCATATTGAAATTAATTCTAAGCTAAAGTAGATCGAGAAAAAAGGCCTCGAGGAGTAAAATTCAAAATAAATTTATAATTATTTGTATCAACAAAGATTTGATCTATAATCTCCTTATTTTCTGTATTTTTAGCATTTAATGCTGTATATGATTCATATTCTTTACATATTCTACTTTGATTGATTTAAAGTGATACCTTTTAATATGACAAAACATATCTCTATCATTTTTACTTAATTATAATAAGTTAATTAAACGGCATATATCGAGGATATGAGAGCATATTAAGGAAGTAAAGTAAAATGGAGGGCATTTTACTCCCTTCCAAATTTTTATTTTAAAATAGATAATAAAGTATATATTCTGGAAAGGCCATTATGACATATGCTAAAATATATTTTTTGCTGTATAAACAATGAATAAAGTAGGATATTTTTTTAATCGTATTGCAACTTCAAAAATAATTAAATCCAAAAATTGTAAGTTTAAATTTTGAATTCAATTCTAATATAAAAATTAATTTCTAAAAAAAATTCAAGAATTAGGTTTTTTGATTTAAAAAAAATAATAAAAGAAAAATATTTCATTCTCACTTTAATTTTTCATCTGCCATGCAAATATTAATATCTTGTTTAATTATAATTACAGTGTTTCTCCTATTTTCGTCATCTTTGTAACCATTTTCATCATTATGGGATGGTTTTAATTTCAAGGGAATATTATAATTTTCAATATGGTTATGAAAAAATAAAATTTTTTGAAATAAATTTATCATCCGCTATTCCATCTTTATCAAAACAATGTGACAAGAATCCAAGCATATGATGATAGAATCTACTACAATTAATTGGGCTTACTGCGCCAAGTTACGGTTTGATTGCTGCAGGTAGCTCTCCTTGATTGTTATGTTCAGATTGCTTAACTATAAATTGCTTTTTGAAAGTAAATTATTATGGGGTCTAGAAAAGATGAATATGCAGGTGAAAACAACTGATATAATAAATAATAATAGGTTGATTTAGTATATACATAATATTATATTTGTAAAATACAAATAATTTTATAATTTGATTTTCATAATATTGCATTTGAAGAATATGCATGAGATATATACCTTTTCATTACCTTTTACTGAAAATATTATATTCTTGTTGGTATATATATTCTTTTGTCATATATTCGCGTTGCATCATACAAGTCTAAGAATTATTTAAAGATACATGAAATGTTTTATGATGATTTGACCAATGCCTTAGAAGATATAACTAGTTCATTTTTTTTAAAAAAGAAAAAAAAATCATATTAAAGTATAAACAGAAATATTATATTATTTTGTAGATTTTTTTAATGGAAACTTAAAAAAAATTTTAAAGAAGTAAACATATTTCTTCATTATATTAATAGTGATATTCTTTTTCTTGAAAACCTACATCATTTATAGATTTTAATTGTATTTTAATAAAATATTTTCTTATTTTTAAATTAAAAATATCATGTTAAAAGAATTAAAGTAATAACCCATGCTATTATATTCAATAAATAATATATGATTGAGATCTGGAGAGTTTATTTTGCAGGAATTTATTATTATTGAAAAAGGCGTCCAATAAAAGATTTTTTCATTATTTTAAGTTATTTTAATAATCAATTTTTTGTTCTTTTATGTTTAGTCAATTAATTGAGCCTAAGGATCAAAAACTAATTAATATTTTTAATAGTATAGTTCTTTGATTTTTCTTTCTATAATTACATGTTAAATTGTAAAATTTTGGTTGTAGATATTTTAAATTTTCTTAGACATTAAGGGATATTATATTTTAGTGGAAAAAATTTATATTTTTTTAATTCAAGTGACATCATCTTAAAAAATTGGATTCATATTAAAAATAGTTTTGGAAACTAATCATAGCCTATTTATTTTATTAACTATACACTTTGACTCCTCCTCCAGTTCCTTAAACATAAAGTCCACAAAAAAATAATTATATGTTGAAATGCTGATGTTAATATCATTTGATTCCTTTAAACGTAGCATATTATGTTTAATTTTTGTTATTATTTCGTTTCCATTGTTGTTGTGACTTATTCCAAATTTATTATGAAGTTTCATTCTAATATCTCGAATAATAGTATTGTTATTAATGAAGAATAAATTTTTACAATCAAGATAAGCTATAAAATTTATAAGCAATTCAAAAAATTCAAAGATTTTATCGGGAATCAATATAAATGAACCATCATAATTAAAAAATTTGTGCTTAAAATCCTCTATTGTGACATTTTCACTAAAATTATAAAAATCTTTTAATCTATCTGAAAATTTTTCCATGAAAACATGTTTTTCATGGTTGTAACTATCTTTAAGTTTTTTATCAAAAATTAATTTTTCCTTTGTAAATACATTTATAAAATCGGAAAAATTCTGCAAATTTTCATCTTTAAAGCCTAATTTAGGAAAAATATATTTTTCCTTTAAAAAATAGTTGAATCTATATAAAAACTTTTTTTCAAAGATTTTTTTTAGAGATTCTTTAGGCAGTTTTCTTGATATTTCACGCAAGCTATATATCAGATAATTAAATTTAAATATTTGCTTATTTAAATTTTCAATTTCTCCCAAAAGATGTGTGTTTTCTAAATTTTTTACAAAATTGCATTTATGTACATTAAATTTTAACTTTTTTATTTTAACATATATGTAAGCAATGCTCTCTGTATATTTATTAACAAAATCTTGTGCTTCTTTTTTTAAAAAATATATTGTTCTACTATAAATCATTTTATTAAAATATATGTTGTAAAGAAACACAGAATTAAATTTTAAAAGTAACGTTAGAAGAATCTTAATATTATTGCTAAGTGTTGTAATTGATCTCATATAATTATTTTTTATAAAAATAATGTTAATGTTTTTCATCTTCTCAATCTCAGTAGTTAACTCTTCTACAATGGTTATATTCAATAGCACATAATAGATTATAGTTTTAATATTTCTTGTTAAATTTTTGGGGGAGTTTTGTTGAATTAATTCATTATGTAAAATTTTAGATTCAAACAAATTGCTTATGGAAGTTAATAATGAAATTATTTTTTTGAGATGGTTCTTCTTGAAGAAAATTACCTTAAGTTTCAAATAGTCATTAAATATATATGTTGTTGATAAATGACCTGAAAAGAAGTCTTTTAAATAATTTTGGATCTTGTCATTTTCTTTCATAAAACCAAATATCAAATTGTGTAATTTGAATGAATTACTTGAATTTCTATAAACAAACATATAGCTCTCTACAAAGCACGTTGCTTCTTCAAATTTCTGAAAATCTGTTTCTGATAGATTTGTACTTGTGCTAAATAGCAAATATAGAAAGTACATATGAAATATATCATATATATTCTGACTAAAACTTATATTATTTTGATTTGCTCTATATATTACATTTGTGCTCAATGGTTTTAAATGATATGATACAAAAAGAATATATTGTTTTAATAATATTTAATTATACTTATAAAGTTTTTATTTTTTTGGGATATACTTTCTAAAAGACCGAAATTTATTTTAAAAAGAAGACCATTTCTATATAATAAAAAAATTAAACTAAACAAAGTTAACTTCATGACAAATATTCTTCTTAGGTTATAATATTTACATTTTATTTATCTATCTAATAATCTAAAAAGTTATATGCTAATATTCTTTTTAAAAAAGATACATTTATTACGCTAATTGACTAATGTTACTTTAATATAAATTTTAATAAGACTCTTATAAAAAAATTTGCTTTTTTAAGATAATATATTAAATTAAAAAGTCTTATATACTTTGTTATAGTTGAGTAACATCATTCTATGGTGTTCATTCTAAAGAAGGAATTTTAAATAAGATTTAATATTAAATAGATTCATAAGAAAATCAAATTTAATATAAACCACCGTTTTAAATATTACCAAAGAAAAACAAAAAACTCAAAAAATTATTTTATTAAAATAATTTTAAGTCCAAAGAATTTAATAGTCTTCTAATTTTCAACTATTAAAAATAAAATCAGTTTATAATTACAAATTGTATGTTTAAGTTTTTATTATTATTTCAGTAATTATTCACTAAAAATATTGATTAAAAACTTATGTAAAAATTTTTAATTATTTGATATCTTTTTCAAAAAAAAAGCATTTCCGATAGCTTCTCTGCTAATATATTCAATACCATGGATTTAAAGCTAAGTTATAATTTTATACAAATTTATAAGTGATCTTTGCAATTACTACACACAAATATAATTTAAATCATTTGTGCTTGTTCTACTATATCTTTAATATATTTGCATTTAATTTTTTTTAATTTCATATGATTTTATAAAATACTTCACATTTTTTATGATTTTATTAAATATTATTGTAAATTACAAAATAAAAACATATTTAAATTAAAACTATCTAATTTACTTCTCTAGGGGACCTCTATAATGAAGGAAGTGAGAAAGTGGTTTGAAGGTTTTTATTCAGCAATTTTGTCAAGGGATGACGTTAATTGCAATATTCTTAGAATACTATTAAATTAATTAAGCAATAAATCTTTAATTAAATTGTTCTAGATTAAAGGAACAATAAAAATATATATAATAATGTTAAATAAAAAATATGTGTAAGAAAAATATTGTTAATTTAAAATATATAACTTAAACACCGATTCCGGTGACAAATTTATTTAAAAAAATTCTCTCTCATAGACACTATATATGAAACCTAGAAACACTTTCTTATTTTAAACATTTCAGTTTGAATTAACCAGGAGCTTCTTGATAAAATGCTATTAGAGCAAGAATTAATTCTTTTTAAGAAACTTTTTTACTCATGTAATTATGACTATTGAAAAACATAAATTTTATTAATTTCATATATTAATTTCTTAAAAAATTTCTATCAAGTATTATTTTATACTATTGTCTTGTTACACGGAAAGTCCTTAAATAGTAAGTATTTTAAATAAATTGGTTTAATATTTTTCTGTATAATTAATATCTTCATATTTTTTATTATTTACTTTCTAAATCTCAAAATTCATGGGCTCATTTAAATTTTTATTTTGTGCTTTTAGGGTTAGAAATAGCATCACAACCCTTTTTGTGAGATATCACAGGTATCAAAAAAATTTATACAGATCTTTAGTTTTTTAATACGCAGCTATAATGATATATTTAACATATGTATTTAATGACCCATGTTTGAAATGTATATAAATATTGTGAAATATTCTTTTAACAATTTATACTTTTTAATCAAAAACTTTAATGATTTTTAATATGTTATTAGAAAATAAGATCCTTTAATTACAATTTATATAAATTTAGTTTTTTTAGGAATTTGTTCACACAAGAAAAAAGATTGTAATTTAAAATTTCAATTGGAAAAATAGAAATATAAATTATAAAATTTAATACCAAACATTAAAAATAATAAAAATAATAAAAATTAAAGATAAATTAAATATATAATTATAAAAAAATAATTTCTTAAAAAAGATTTTATAAAAGTATTAATATTTTATTTATAAAATATTTTATCCCATATGACATTCAAACCAAAATTAGTTAAATTTGATTTATATTCTGATGAAGAATTAATTAAATTTTGTTCATTAGAAGTAACAGAAACATATTCTTTAGATAACCTAGGACATTCTATTCCTAATGGTTTATATGATGAAAGAATGGGGCCTCTTAAGCAGGGAAGTACATGCCTAACATGTAATCAAAATTATTATCAATGCCCAGGGCATTTTGGTTACATTAAAACTGAGGAATACATTAAGCCAATAGTAATTGATCATGTATTATTTGCTTTACAATCTAAATGTTTCAATTGTAACAAATATAAAGTTATGTTATCACAAGAAAATGATGATAAATTTATAAATTCAAATGATGAATCAGAAGAGAGTGAGGTAAAGGAAATAAATAGCAAGAATTTTATTATTAATAGGAATGGAAATGATGATAAGTTTAACAATATAGATATTAATGCATTAATAGAATCCTCTAACAACTTGGATTATAGTGCATTAAAGACACTTAGGACAATCTTAAAAATAGCTAAGTGTCCCAATTGCTTAGTCCCTCATAAACCAATACATAAAGTAGGAAATGAAATATTCAGTAAATCAATTAAAATAACCATTGAAACAATAAAATCAGTCTTGGGTGCAAATTTTAATTTATGTTTTAGTAAAATTGTTTTAGTTACACCTAATAAATTCAGACCAATCAATTACCTAGGAAACAAAGTTTATGAGGATCCTATGAATAATGTTTACAGCAAAATAATTAAAGAAAGACAACCAAATTTAATGCATGAAGTAGATTTAGCTATTAAACAGGTTATAGAGAAGAAGGAAGGAATTTTTAGACAAAATATTTTAGGTAAGAGAGTAAACTACTCTGCAAGAAGTGTCATTTCTCCTGATCCCAACCTTGCAACCGGAGAAATAGGATTACCTCTTATTTTTGCTAAAAAGCTCTCATTTCCTGAAAAGTTCACTGAATTTAATTTTGACAGACTATTTAATGCTGTTATCAATGGAAATAAATACCCTGGAGCAACTCATTTGACTAGTGATGATGTCAAAATTGATTTATCATTCTTAGATGAACACAAAAGAAGAGGCTTGGCCTACCAACTAAAGATAGGAAATAAAACAGTGCATAGACATGTTTCTAATGTTGATTGGTTGTTAGTAAACAGACAACCATCCTTGCATAAACCCAGTCTTATGGCCCATAAAGTAAGAGTGTTGGGTGGAGAAAAAACAATTAGAATGCATTATGCAAACTGTAATTCTTATAACGCAGATTTTGATGGAGATGAGATAAATCTTCATTTGGTCCAGGACTATCTTGCATTTAGTGAAGCTAAGAATATTTTATCAACCGACATGAATTACAAAAGTGATACTAACAATAAACCAATCAGAGGATTAGTACAAGATCATATTGTTGGTGCTACACTTTTAACAATGAAGGATACTTTTTTAACACCACAGGAATTTTTTTATCTTACAATCAGTCATAATGTTAAATCAGGTACAATTCTTCCTGCTATTATCAGACCATGCAAACTTTATTCTGGAAAACAATGCGTGTCTCATTTGATTCATTCTATTGATACAAAGGTATGCTTAAATAATAAGAGTAAAGTGGATGAAGAAGAGGTTGTAATTATGAATTCACATTTATTAAGTGGAGTCCTTGATAAGAATAATCTAGGACCAACCAGTAAATCATTGGTTGAAATTATAGGAAATAAAAATAATTCTTATAACACAGTGTTGACTTTATTTAGCAGTTTAATTAACAAATATTTGTTAAAGTATGGCTTTACTTTGAGGATAAATGATTTATTCCTGAATGATTGTGGAGAAAAAGTAAGGAAAAAGGAAATTTATGCAGCCAATAAGGAAATTGAAAATGAATTTATGCCCAAGCAAAATACAAATATTTGTTCAGATTATTCAATTAAAAGAATTAAAAAACAAAATAACAACAAAAAAACGAATTTTACACAAAAGCATTTTCATTTAACAAATAAACTAAATTACTCAGAAGAAGCATACCATAATTCATCCTATAAAATCAAGAATATTATGAATCAGTTTACTTCAAAGGTATTAAATCACTCCTTAGCAAATACACTTATTCCCTTCCCATACAATAATTTATCACTTATCGTCCTATCAGGAGCTAAAGGTTCATTGGTTAACGTAACACAAATTTGTTGTTTGCTAGGACAGCAGGAATTAGAAGGACAAAGAGTTTCACTAATGAAAAACAATTTAACATTACAAATATTACATCAAAGTAAAAATACTTTAAAAAAAGAAAATAATTTTGGAGAAAAAGAGGTAGAAAAAGGAGGTTTTATTTTCGGAAGATTTCTAACAGGAATAAAAATACATTCATTTTTCTTCCATTGCATGGCTGGAAGAGAAGGGTTGATTGATACAGCAGTTAAGACAGCAAGAAGTGGTTATCTACAAAGATGTTTGGTAAAGCACTTAGAAGGGTTGATGGTCTGCCACAATGGATACATATACAACAATTACAACAAAATTATCTCATTTTTTTCTAAGAAGGAAAGTGGTACACCTGTAGGACTGATAGCGGCACAAAGCGTAGGAGAACCAAGTACACAAATGACATTGAATACATTCCACTTGGCAGGTGTAGGAAATAAAAATGTAACATTAGGAATACCAAGACTAAGAGAAATACTCTTAGTAAATAAAACAAATAAAAAATACTTTACATTAAAACAGTTTGATTTAAAAGAGATTCATTCAATGCTTAAAGATGTTTTATTAAGAATTAAAATAAAAGAAAAAGTCAAAAGAAAGAAGTTAAGTGATGAACTTGTTAAAGAAATTATTGTAAGAATAAAAGTATCTGATCATGTAAAAAGAGTAAAGGAGGTGTTAAGTGATCATTTTGTTATTGCATTAAATAAAATATTAAGAAAGACACATTTTGGAGAGAAAATAATACAAAATAAAATTTCCAAGGAAAAGGAAATAAATTTAGTAGAAAATGAGGAACAAAATGAAGAAATTAATGAGATAATAAGTAAGGAGAGTGATAGTGACACTGAAAAGAGTGAAAATCATGAATTAATAAAGAATGATTCATTAAGCAATGATAATGAGGATAGGAATGAAGAGAGTGATGTATTAATTGATAATGTAATAAAGAAGAGTGTTAGTAGTAAATGTAATGTTAATTCATTTATGATTAGTTCTAAGAAGAATATAATTAAATTATCAATTATTTTGTTAGAGAAGAAAGATGTTTTGTTGTATCCTTTTATTATTGAAGTAATTGAATCAATGAAGTTAAATGATACTGAAATGAATGTTATTAAGGATAACAATACAATAACAGTAGAAGGATGTGGTATAAATAATTTACTTACATTTATGAATGATAATTTAATGAAAGAAGTAAAGGATGATTATTCAATGATTAATTTAATTAATTTATTTATTACTTCCTATTCAAATGATATTCATTCAATCAATGATACCTTAGGATTAGAAGCATCTAGGAATGTAATTATTAAGGAATTAAAGAATGTATTTGATTGTTATGGTATATCAATTGATATAAGTCATTTAGAACTCATAGGAGATTATATGTGTAAAACAGGAATAATTAATGCTTTTAGTAGAAATTCATTCAGTAATGATGATTGTATGATACAAAGGATGTCTTTTGAAAGTACTTATGCAGTACTTAAGAATGCATTGATGAAAACTATACACATTAATGGACCTTCTTCTAAGCAAATGGTTGGTGGACTGATAAAGGATGAATGTGAGATTATTTATGATTTAGAAAATTAATAAAATATTATTTAATATTTATTTTATTTAATAATGTACCTCATATTCTATAGCCAATACTTAAGACAAAAGATGTAAGAATAATTGTGAATAATTGTACATAATTAATTGTTTCTAATCTAAATATGATATCCTCTATGCCCAATGGAATATTTCAAATCAATAGTTAAATGGTAATTTTATATAATGCTTTATTTTACTTAAAATGAATTAAAGGACATTAAATTTATATGCTTCTGCTTTTATACTTTTCATCTACCAATCATCTTATAATCTTAGTTAAGTTAATCCATCCTAATGTGTTTTAATTAAATTGTTATTTAAATGAATATGGTTTATTAAAGTATTTATGATAAATCTAATCTATCGATATAATTTA
>KK365145.1:135356-146572 GCA_000385875.2 Anncaliia algerae PRA339
GTATATCCTTTGAGCAAATTTATATGGTAATATATTGAATAATTTTTTTTGAAAATTTATTTTATTTTTAAAAGTATGATTCATCAATGATAAAATCATTCTACTAGAGTTTGTACAATGCTCAGATTTTTTATTTATGTTGGTAAAATATTTAACTATTTAATTCTTGCATTTGATAATTTTGTAGGATTAAAAATGCGATGTTCAAAAAAGTCATTGATATTTTCCTTGTTTATAGGAAATTTTACCTTTGAATATATTTTTTGCTATTTAATTTTCACTTTTTTAAAAAATAGGCCATTGAATTTACAACATTGAGATTAATATTTACAAACTGAATAAAAAAAATAATAATATATTAGATAAATAATCAAATGTAAAGCTTTGCTTTTCAAAATATATATTCTTGCCATCAATCTTATAAAAGATACCTCCATTTACTATTCTTGAGCATATTTTTTGATAATTATGCTGCTTTGATTAATAATTCCATATATTATATTTTCTGATATAACATTAACCTTCCTAAAGCATAAATATATTTATTTCATCTGACATTCTGCTTGGTCTTAAATATTTTTTTAAAGGATAAAATAGATTTATATTAACTAATTGTATCTTTTTTTAATGATTTCATCATATAAAATTCTTGAAAACATAACTTTATATGAAAATATCACAAGTACTTTTAAAATTTTTATTTGCTCTTGTCGTATATCCTTTGAGCAAATTTATATGGTAATATATTGAATAATTTTTTTTGAAAATTTATTTTATTTTTAAAAGTATGATTTATCAATGATAAAATCATTCTACTAGAGTTTGTACAATGCTCAGATTTTTTATTTATGTTGGTAAAAATTTAACTATTTAATTCTTGCATTTGATAATTTTGTAGGATTAAAAATGCGATGTTCAAAAAAGTCATTGATATTTTCCTTGTTTATAGGAAATTTTACCTTTGAATATATTTTTTGCTATTTAATTTTCACTTTTTTAAAAAATAGGCCATTGAATTTACAACATTGAGATTAATATTTACAGACAGAAAAAATTCTATGTATTTTAATGATGTTGTTAGCAAATTCAATAAAAAAGAGGAAAGATATTTTTTAAAATAAATTAAATTAATACATCTTTTAATCAAAAACACTACATGATTTCAATATTTAAATTATTTGTATCTGATAGAAAACACAAAAAAAATGTAATATAATTGAAGAATTATGTGAAAGATTGTTGCGTTTCTTCTTTACTACTTTTTCCATTTAATATTATATTTTTTTTTTAAGAATTTATAATTCAAAATATAAAACAGGGAGATTTTATTTTTCTATATCATTTATCTCAGTTTAATTCAGTAAAGATTCTTTCTAAATAATTCATATTTTTTCTTATTATATAAGGAATTTTTATATACAAGCTAATTATAAAGATTTAAATATCTTTTATTTGTATATTTTTTTACTTATAAAGTAGTTGTGTTTTTCTCTAGCTCTATTCTTCCTTTATTTTTGTCTCTTAATATTAAACTCTGATCATAAATGTATTTGATTTCTATCACAAAAATAGATTGATTCATTTTGGTCTGAAATATTATACGTAATAGTTTTTTCCATAATACACTTTGATTTTTCAGTAAATAATATTTTAATAAATCAAAAATTAAATCTAAAAGATAGGATACACGCAGACAACAAGAGTACTTAAAAAAATTAAAATATGTTAATTTTGTTCTATTTACCTTAAACACTTGGTCTTGGGTTCATATCCGACAGGATATGACAATAATTCATCTTTTCTTTTCTAATGATAAGAACTCAACAATAATACTTCATATATTTTTTAATTTTACTTTAATCTATACAAATATTTATAATATTCTTTTTGTCATACTCTAAGAATATTAATTTATTCAATATTACTTGATTGTAATTATAAAATATAATTATATTTTTAAAACTTCTAAATATATTTGTGACTGTTTTAAATATTATGAGGCATAAATCTCACTTTTTTTTAAATCTTTTAAATTCATTTTGACATTAAAAGAATTTATTGTAATGGATTTTTATTTCTTGCAATGATTTAACATATTTTTTGTCAAAGAAAAAGTTTACATGATTTCATTTATACAATTAAAAATAGATGATTACTAGAATTTTCTTGTTTGTTATAATTCATTAACATTTATAAACAATTTTTTATTAATTATAAAATTTTTAAGATAAATAAAATTTTAATTTATTCATTGCTATTTTTTATTTCAGTAAAAAAATATTTAGGATGTTGTTGTGCTGATTCATGACATTCATTTTTTTGATCAAAATAAATATTTTTATAGTTATAAAACATAATATATACTTGGAAAGATACATTGAAATCTCTTTGTTATTAAATTTTAGGAGTCTATTTGAGAAAAACAAAATTTAATTTAGGGTCCGATTATTCAAAAATGAAATATTTCTTTAATAGCTTTTAGTATTAGGAAAAAGTGGTTTTCTTTATAAATAATACTTTTATACTTAGAAAGTATTTATTTTTCATTTTCTTTTTAATAAATATAAATTACTTTTAATGATTTTAATGCATAAAGGTCTTATTTGATCCAAAATTATAAAAATTTATTTTTTTAGAAAAAGGAAAAAATCATTTTTTTGTATAATTTCTTATGAGTTTTTCATATAAAATAAAATATATGAAAATTTATTTAAAGAGCTAAAAAATTACAGGAAAAAGAATTTCTTTTCATAAATTGTTACAAAAGAAGAAATATATTATTTATATATTTATGAATGTATTTTTATAAAATCATAAAAAAAAGAATTAAAAAATATATTTGAAAATAATATTAAAAAATAAATATATAAATATTTTAATATTATTCATTTAACCTCTTCAAAATCAATGTCTGCTTGTTGTTTAGATTCCTCTTCTTCAAATACTTTTAAGAAATTATGTTCTTTCAATACTTTAATTTCATCCTGTGTATATTTAAATTCAATGTACCCTTGTCTATCATTATCCTCCTTTTTAGTTACATAAACAATATCCGAAACACCTATCCACACTTTCTTTTGTAACTTACCTCTTAATGTACAACGTCTTTCAATTTTATCAGAACAATATACTAAAAAGGAACAACCTCCATATTCTTTTTGTATTATTCCATAGAATGAATCTATTTCATCAGCAAATTCTATAGATCTTTCAACCATTGATCTTTTACCTTTTGATTTTCTCTGAGCCATCAAGGGTTATATTAAACGAATATAAAATAAAAGATCAACTAAAAAATATATTTTATATTTAAATAAAGCTAAATATTATTAAATAAATAACTATTGTTTTTACTAAAAATTTATTAAAAAAATTAATGAATTTTAGGTGATGGAACATAATAAATAATTTAAATAGATAAAAATTTATAGGTATTTGAAGGAAATAAGGGGTTTTTATGTATTATTGTATTGGCGATGTTCAAACATAAACCAAACCAATCGTAAAATAATAAATAATGATGCTTTGTTAAAGATCTGTCTTGTTTTATCGTTTGAAAATGCATTTTAATAGCTCGTCATTCTCTCTGCTTTCCAATGCAGATTATTGAACAAAAATGGTATTGCTTAGATGTTGTCTTTAAAATAGATTTAAATGAAATTTATATTTTTTCTGAAAATGGTTTGTGTAATTAAAACAGAAAAATTGCAGAATCTTTGGTAATTTAAAAAATTTTAAGTGAACTTAAATTTAACAATCTTACAATGTTATTCTCTCTATGTGTTTGGTTTTTCGATGGCAGCTTATTGGTGGTATGTTTTTTATCTTCATTTTCGTTTTGCCGAAATCTCATGATGGGCTAGGTACAACATGTTTTTATAGTTAGTTTTTTCGAGAAAAGCTTCCTTATCTGTAATAGTAAATTTTTTATGATATAATTAGCATTCGTAGAATGTATTGTATTACAATATTGAATTTAAAAAATATCTTGGGCTTTTACCATATGGTTTGCTTTTAATAGAATTATCTATTCAAAAGTAAAAACACTATTGTTGATCCAAAGACATCTTAAAATTCAATCAAACATCTGAGAATACAACAAGTATTTGTAATTTGATTAGTTAAATGATGGTTGAAAGGAAATTATTGTAAAAGTACCGATTCAGTTATTTCTAATTCGTTTAAATCCAACCGCAAGTATTTAAATTTGAAATGTTTATTTAATATCATAAGATATGGATTAAATCTTAGTCGTAGCAATAATATCCCATGATATTTATTGAAAAATAAAATTCTCTTTTTTAATTTTGATTTATCTGAATAGTTTTTCCTTTGTTCTTAATCAAAAATATATATTTTTGTAAACGATGTACACATCACTATTCGATAAGTGCTATGACAACAAAAAAATATTTGTAAAATCTCCATTTTAAATATAAAGATTTTATAAAATCATAATTTGACAAATTCTTTGTCTAAATTTACAGTATTTGTTTTAATTTTAAGATTATTCCATAAAAAACTTCTCATTTAAATTTCAGTATGATTATAATAATAAATTCCGCTTTTAATATTATAGGATGTCATTTTAGTCATACATCCAACTAAAAGAATATTAAATTGCAAAAAAATCCATCTTTAATAGGTAAATTAAAATATTTTTAAACCGTTTATAGAAAATATTTCCCAATCAGGAATATTATGTTAAAATTGGAAGAAATTTAAATATAAAATTATTTTCCCCTATGAATCAGCTAATTGAGGTTAATTTTGAAAATAATCAACCAGAAGGAAAAATTAGGAGAATTTTTAAATATCTTAAATCAAAAATTGTAATTACCATCGATTTTTATAAAATTATTGAGATCTTTGTGATATTGCACTCTATATATCGATTCTGTTCTACTGGTAACATGATTCATTTGCACATAATATTAATTGCTACACATAACCTGCTACCATATCATGTTAATTTAATGAAATTTGTAAATTGGACTACAAATAACAATGCACATTATTTCATATTATTATTAGAAATTTCTGCTTTTTTATATTTCTTAAGAAATAATTTTCAGTTTTTATCTGTTTTATATAAGCTTATTTCAATAACCTATGATAAAAATACTATTTACGAAATCTGTACGAATATTAAATTGAAATTTGTTTTAAATATATTAAACACTTTAATAATCAGAAATAAAGGGAGAATTATTGCAAATATTCATGAAAGGAACAGAGCATTATACAATATTTTTCGCTTTAAGATTGCTTTGGATTATATGTTTTTAATTTTTCATCGTGATTTAGTATTTTTTTACCATATAATTCTTTTTTATGAAGACAAAGAAACATATACCTTAACAAATTTCGTTGTTTCAGATATATTTACAAACATTCAAGATAAATGTAATTTTTTATCATTTAAATTAATAATTTACATGGTATTGGAACAAACATTTTTACATGCTTATTTCACTGATATACTTCAAAATTTAAAGTTAAATCCACTTTTAATAAATAATAGTTAAAATTTTATATTTGCAAAAAATACATAATTTGCGTATGCAAAGGATATTTTATTTAACAAAATTAGCTAATTAGAAAATTTATAAAAATATATTAGATTTTGATGGAAACATATAAATTAATCTAAAGAATTATATTTTCTATTTTTATATTTTTTATATAATGCAATTGTTAAAAATAAAACGGATAGGATTTGTAACAAGATGTAATGTACTATAATTTTAAAAATAAAACATATTGAATAAATGAATGTATCTCTTTTAGATTTGAATTAGCTATTATGAAATAAAATGTTTTACGAAAACGTGTTTTATACAATTACGTATAAAAATATAAATTTTAAGATATTTTTTGTGGAGGAAACATACATTTTATTTATGATCTAAGATTATATATTTAATTCCTCAAAAATAATATGTATTTTATCATATACATTAATTTATCATAACTAAAATAAAATAGAAATCTTTGATCAAGTCTCTTTATTCATTCGATGGATTGAAAACACTTAATTAAAAAAATATGTAAAAAATAAAATTAAAATGCCATAAAGTTAAAAATTTTATATGTTGACACCTGGTTTATGTAAAATTCCGAATTTTAAATATTCATTTCGTTTATATTAGAAAATTATTAATTAGGTGGAACTAACTTTTCTAGAAAAATAGAAAATTAATATTTTTCATCGAAGATTATTATACCACAATAGAATGGCTAAAGAGTAATAATTACATGCCGTTAATTTTTTATGAGAAGATGTGATGACAAAGTAATAAAAAAATAAAAATATATAGAATTGGAGATGAAAAGTTTTGGAGATAAATCATTAATATTTGAAAATACAATCTAGGAACATTTAAAATTAGGTTAATTTATTATTCGTGACATATGTATTCTTGTCGATTGAACTACATCAAACAAAATATCTAATAAGAATTAGATCTTCCAAGATACTTAAGAAGATTTAATATAAATTGAGCATTCAAGATGTTTCTATAAAAATATACAATCAAAAAAAACGTCGAATCGACTGTGTTGAAAAAATAAATGAATATAAAATACCTTAACTCACAATAATCCAGTTGAAAACTGCATTTACGATGGATTGTCAGAGGGGATGATTTTCAAACGGATGAAATGTTTTTTCTTAAAATTATAGTATTAATCAAAATACTTTATGAAAATTTTCCATCAAAGAAAATACATTTGAGAAGAATGGTAGTTGTATATTGTTGAAATGGATGTTTCGAAAAAAAATTTGTAATTCTAATTTTACAGAAAGAATACCGAAAATTGTGTCTATCCAACACTAAGAGCAAATAATCAAACGATTATGAATCGATGGAGAATTTTATAAATTAAAATGTGATCACATAAAGTCTCCGGATTTTCTACGCTTATTTTTTTAGAAAAGTATTTGCATGCTTGGTAATTTTTTATTTTAAAAAGTATTCAATCATTGATTTATTATATACGGAAATCTTTCATAAACTCCATTTATATGCCTACAATTTGGAAGTACTTTTAGGAGGACATAATTTATATAATAGTTACTGTATATGTAATTTAAAGAGTTAACTTTTATTAACTTATAGAAATTTGAATTGGTTATTAAAATTATACTTTGTTCTATAAAAATTAAAATATGTAATTATGCAGTTCGTACTTCGACTTATTCCGGATAGTAGGCTTTTTTTTAAACTATTACAATTTAAAAAGAATACAATAGCTAAGAAGGAATCATGTGTAAAAAAAGGATGTTCAATTTAAGCTTATCTTCTTGATTTTCTTAACATTTCTGAAACATGAGCGATTAAATATAAATGCTTATATATTCTTCATACTACGTAAAATCATCTGATGTATTTTTTATGTTGTCACAATTTTTTGATAACCTTATTAGTTCCATCATGTGGGAAACTAATAGGGTTGATCCCAAATTTTCAAAACCAAAATAATGATTATTACAATGAATGAATTAATTTTTTTAAACTCATAAATATAAGGAAAAGATCTTAACTATTATCTCTTTTACTAGGAGGTAATACAATAGATTTCATTAATTATATAAATTAATGTAAAAATATTTCCAATAAAATAAATGCTGTTTCCTAAATATGTTTGTTTTTTTTCTTCTTAAAAGCAGCATAATTAATTAAATATGGCAAAATTTTAAAATATGTACAATATATTGTAAATTCAATTTATATAGTTTACAAAAAATCTTTATAAACTACATTAACCCTGTAAATAATGCACACAATAGTATTTTTATTTTATTTCTCTTTTCATTCAGTGAATATCAATAAGTATTTATAATTGATATTTTAATTCATATTACTAATTTTATTTTTTCTATTTTAATATCTTTTCTATATGATTTGCATATTAGTCAAAAGATCGTTACAAAAAAGGAATTTTTTTTGAAGATTCATAATTTAGCTTTTTATCAATGTTTGGAAAATCCTTAACATCAAAATTCATTATCAAATATATTAAATAATTAATAAAGATATTTCATATGCCTATATCTTATATATGTTTTAACTTTTAATTTAAATAATATATTTTTCTTAATATTCTTGTAGATACATATTCTTGTAGATACATAATCTTGTAGATACGGCACTAGTAAATTGAATCTAATTTTTTGATATAGTCTAATTACCAAAACATTATTTTCTCTATTTGGTAAATATAAATACTTGATTTTTTTCACCGTAAATTTATTATTTATGGAAGAACGAGTAGAGAATAACACAATAGAAGCAGAAGAATTTAGCTATTATAGCACAATTAAATTGAAACTATATTACATATTCAAAGAACTCATAAGTAGTCACAAGATTGTTGATATTTTTATATTGACATACTCGATTTATTTATACGATTCCACTAAAGATTATATTTATTTATATTTAATAGCCCTTTCCCTTCAATTTTTATTTCGTTTTGACATTTGCTTGTATAAAATTTCTTATGTGATAAAAACATTTCAAATTCCTAGATTTATTGCATTAGTAGAACTTTTAATCATTCTTTTAATGAAATATTATAATTATCTCATCCTTTTGACTTTAGACAAAATACTAGTTGAAATAGAAGATAACAAATATGGGATATATTTTATAAAACACAAAATTAAGATTGATTTTACAACGAATTTATTCATATACATATTAATATATATAGTTAGTCGGGAATTAATGTCCCATGCACAATCAATTTTCTATGCAGGTTGTTTTGCGATTATAAAAGATGGTTTAAAATTATTATTTATATATTTTTTTCCGAAAGCAAAGTATTTCTTAATTATTTTTTATTTCCTTGGCAGAAAAGAAAAAACAGTACAAGAAAATGTATCTTATATGAACAATTCACTCAATAATCAAGATGTTTTTATATTCATGTTTTATAATTTTATTGTGTTTATGATATATGAATATATTTTATTTTACATTATTTACAATGATATTGTTGATAATATTTCTTCAGAAATAAATAATATAATTTAGTACATTATATAGTTCAATTTTTTTCCCTTAGTTTTATATATTTAGAAGATTTTAATTAAAGAAATATTTCTAAGTAAATATATTTATAATGCACAATACTAAACCGTTCAAATCCCTTTATGATTCATATTTAAATAAAAAAAGTAATTATATAATTTTTTAATAAAGCAGAGAAGAAACAGAATATTCTGATTTTGTCCCCTAAATATATTCTAATAATTTTTCCTTAATTTTTTGTCAAACATCATACAGAAACATTTCAGTTTACTCCTTTTCAAGTTCCTTATGTTGTATTTGTATCCATACTATTTTCGTCAACAAAACTAATGCCATCGTTTACCCAACTATGTGCAGAACTAATTTTCTTTAATAAATTATATTCCTTCTAGCAATCTTTTATAACAATAGAACCAGGAAGCATATATATATGAATTAATTCATATAATTAGTTGCATAGCTTTTTTTCAAACAAGATGTAAACAATTTTTGTTTGTAGGTTTAAACTACTTCAAAACCCCTTACTTATTCTACTCTAGGACACGATTATATTTTCCTTCAACGAATTAAGATTTATTCAGTTGTATCTGAACCTCTGGCTCTCCGGTATATAATCTTAATTCAGTTATATTATTAATTTAGGCATCATAAATTTGATTTAAATTCTTTTTAATTGTATGAGGAAAAAGCCCTATAATTATCACCATTCTATAAAAATTTACTTTAGCTAGCACAAAACAATTAATGAAAAAAGATATATCTTAATTTTTATATATAAATATAATATCTGCAAAGAAAGAGTATTTTTTATGCAATCTGTTGTTCTACATTTGAACTTAAAACCCGAAATATTTGTCCTTAAAGCACCATTAAATTTGTGTGCCAGAATTTCTTATATTATATCTTGTAATTTGCAAATTCCCGAGCCCTTTTTTTCAATATTTTCATATATTTCCTTTTGTTACTTTCCTCTTAGTATCATAATAGTCTGTTGAATTTTATTTGGGGTAAAGAGAAAAAGATCCATCAGAAGAGAATTCGAACAAGGGTATTCAGTAAAACTGCATACTCCAAAAAATACTTCAATTTAAAGAAGTCTATTGATATATTGTTAGGTGAAGAAAAAACAAAATCTATACTAACGATCTCTTTACCAGTCGAGTTTTAATTTACCATAAAGATATTTCTTTTTAATAACATTCTGCATACTACACATATCTTTTATAATTTAATAGTATTTGGATTACATACTGCCAATAATATTGTTAAATTTTGGAATTAAAAGAATTTAAGCTATATTTTCATTTATTTCTTCTAGTGATTGTTTCTTTCATAACTTATGTTCCATGATGGCGTTTTGATTAATATAATGCTGTTCATTCTTCATCATCTGTGTTGTAGTGGACCCGCATTATCAACTAAATACAAACCTATTCATAGGGCTTCTTCTATTGAGAAAAACTTTTTAATTTGTAAAATTAATATTGATTCATTTTTTGAATTAAAAGAATGCAATATACTACACTATTATTGTAAAATCAAATATTTAATATTTTCTTTAAGTTTTAAAGAATGGTGTAAAAGATAAAATATATGAATATACAACAAAAAATTTCCTGTATCTTTACTAGCACACATTACAACTATAGCTTATCATACCACACAGGCACAACATTAAATATTAGTTATACAATATTTCAAAAAATGGACAAGAACTAAACAATATAAATATACTTACTATACTTCAGAAATCCTTAGAAAAAATTTCCACATTTAAATAATTATTGATTATTAGATCAATCATTTTTTATTATCCCCCATTTAGAAGAAGGCATGTAATCCTTTTAAAGTAAAATTTTAAAATATCAACCTCATACAAAAAAATTTTCACCAAACAACCGCCAATTCTAGTCCATAATAAACATTATGGTAACCCAATTTTAAATCTTAAAATATTTAGACAATTCTATGTAGGTAAAATATTTTCTTTATATAATCTTAAAATTAAAATAGGAAAACTTAAGGAATTTTTAGGAATATGTTAAACTACAATGATGATATAGCTTTAAAATATAAAAAGTTGAAAGCTAAAATTAGCATGTTCAATGGTCGAGGAAATTCGCTGCTTGATTACGGGATTTTTAACTTTGAAAAATTCAAATTCTAAAATTCTTGCTT
>KK365146.1:55376-66245 GCA_000385875.2 Anncaliia algerae PRA339
TTTCTAAAATAATATTTTAAAAAAGTAAAAACAATTATAAATATTTTAATAAAGTATTAATAAATTAATTTGAGGATTCTATAATACTTTGGGTTTGGTTGATGAGCTGAACTATATTATTGAAATGAGCCAGTCTAAATCGGATAATAAAGTCTTATTGTAACAGGCTTATTAAAGATAAATGGATTTTAAGTTTAATCGAAGATAATTCTATTGTTTTTTATTCCTTAATGATAAAAAAACTCCTTTAACTTACAACTCTATATTTAAAAAAACATTATAATAAAAATTCTACTGCTATGTATTCAGATTGGTGGAAAAGTACAATGTTTCAATCTTTTTTCATTAAACAATTATCATTAATTACAATATTAAGTTTGATAATAATAATTATTAAGTAAATGAAGTAGAAGGAACTTGTATGATTATCAAATCAGCTATTCATAAATTAAAAAAATTAAAAAATAAAATTTTGCTCTTTTAATAAGATGCATGTCACTTAAAAAATATATAGAGGATCCATTAAATGCTTTGTAAATTTAATTTTTTATAACTTTTAAGAGGTAAGCATATCATTTTCATATTTAAATGAATTTATAACTAATATAATCAGGAAATAATAAATAGATGTATAAACTAGAGTTTATTAATTATTGAAACTAATATTGTTTATCTTCTATAGCATCAATTACAATCATAAATAAAAATTCTATCTTAAAATTACTCTTACAGTTAAAAGAACAAACACGAATATTGCAAACAAAATCAGGAAAAAATTATAAATTCTGTTTCTCTTTTTTTGATGTCTCAATGCAACATACAATTCATTGTTCTGATTATTCACCACTTCTTCTTCCCTATTCATCTGTACATTTAAATTATCTATAGCACTGCCTTGGTAACTTACTGATGAGCTTATGCAATCATTTATGCAAACTATTTCATCTATTCTTTCAGGAAGATCTTCAATTCCTGCACTTTTAAGGATAAATTGGTTACGATTAACCAATGGTTGTGTTTCAACATTTTTATTGGTCCTTTTTATTTTATCATTAATTTTTTTTATGATTTTTTTCTGCTTTATAAATTGCTTCAATTCATTCATGTGTGGTGATGTGGTTCTTATTAGATGTTCTATTATATCTGATAGAGTGTTAATATCTTCGATATCGTCATATTCTAAGCTGTTAATATCTTTGTCTAATTTCTCTTGTAGACTTTTTATGTATGTTTCTATGGATATATTCATGTTTATGTTTTGTTTAGATATTTTTAATACAAAATTTTGTTTTGAACTGACCAATAATAAATATTTAAATAAATATTTTTTTGTTTACCTATGCTAAGAAAGGATGTAAATGAAGGTGTGACATTTGTCCACGAATATTACAGGACATTTACACGTAACATCAAGCATGTTGCAAGATTCTACACAGAGGAATCAGTGCTTACCATTCTTAAAGAAACTGAGCTACACACATCTCATGATAAAAATATCATTCAAGAATTGATTGATAAACATCACTTAAAGGTTGATAAAGTACTAATTTCTGCATTAGATTCACACAACATGGGTGATTTGTTATTCATTTCTTTGGTTGGTCAGTTTGTCTATTCAAACAACCAATGCGTCCGCTTTTCACAGCAATTTATATTAAAGAATAAAAAGATTTTAGTTGATAACTGCAGATTGCTAGATGAAGAGGTTATTTATACACCCAAACCAAACAAATATAAAAATTATTTGATAAAGGTTAAGTCAGAAGAGGCAAACGACAAATCTAATATTATGCAAACTTTCTCTTCTTTTGGACGCATTAATTCTCTTAAACAAAATGATAATGAGTTTTTGCTTGAATTTGCTAAATATGAAGATGCATTAAAAGCATTTAATGATGAGTCTTTGAGAAGTAAAGGATTTAAACTTGAAATGAATGAAGAAAAAGAGATGATTAAAGAAATTAATTAAGAATATTTTTATATTATTAATCAAATATTTAATTTATTTTATATATTTTTAAGGATTAAATTTATTATGATTTTAATTAAATATACAATTAAATCTTTATTATATTTTAAACCATTTAATATTTAAAAATATTAACCACAAAAAATGTCAATAAAATATGAATCCTCACAGGAAGAAGATGAAATAAACATAGATGATTATGATTATGAACTAGGACTAGCAATATCAGAATCATTAACCAAAAAACCTGGCCATCAGATATTAACTCCTAAGGAAGTGCAAAAACGTGTAGCAGAAAGTTGTATTTTACTTTTAAAAGACGAGCCAGGCGGGATTTGAACCCACAGCCTTGTGATCCGAAGTCACACGCGCTAGCCATTGCGCCACTGGCCCACTTAATTTAAATATATTTACATTTTGTTATTTGAAATAAATGAGATAGTAAAATCTTTTAGCTTTTTTGTGTTTATGAAAACCTTTTGAAATATTTTATAAATTTTAAATAAAATCTTAACAATAGTTTTTATCTTTACTACATTGTTAACTAATATTTAAGTTAAAATACTCTTTTATATAAAGCTAAAATATGAATACCATTTTTTGAGTTATAAATAAGTGTTCTTTAATTTACTCTTATAAATATTTTATTTATAAGAATTGTGATTGATAGACTTTAGAAAAATTACTTAAAAAGATTTAACTTATATTGATTTTATTTATCTTTTTGATCGTTGGACTTTTCTTTTTAAACCCTTCCTATCTTAAAAATTTCCTTATTATAATACTTTTAAAATTCTTTATTAATTGATTATTAATTCTTTTTAATTTCAAATAACACTTGATTTTTTAATTTTTTTATTAATTAAAATATTTTTAAGTCTAACAAACATATCACTATAAACAATACTATAGGACAATACTATAGGATATTTAATATATCTTAATGAATAAATTTAATAATCAAATATTTATTAAAATAATTAAATATTATAATAATATATTTATTATATGTTATTATAATTTTTAATAATATATTTATTAATAATAATATATTTATTAAGTATTTTTTCTATATTTAATGATATTTTTATAATATTAATTATATTTTTAATATTTAATAATATTCTTATAATATTAAATATATTTATAAAATATATTCATTAACAATAATATATGTATTAAGTATATTTATTAAGTATATTTTTAATATTATTGAATATTTCTTTAATTATTAATTTAAATATATAATTTTACTATTAGTATTTATTTATAATACTTCTTCTTCCTCATCCTTTGATAATAAATCATAAATACCTTCACAGTAATGCTTTAAGTCACTGATCTTATAACCACAGCTTAAGAGACATGTACCATACATAGCTTTAGCTACCTTCTTAAATAAATCATTCTTATTCTCATACAATCCTTTAATCCTCTTAACCAGTGGATGATCCATGTTAACTTCTAATATTTTCTTACTCATTCCAAACATAAAGTAAGGATGATTAGCATTCTGAGCTTGCATTATCTTCTCAAATGTACCACTTGAACCATATTCATTAGTAGTTACTAAGCAAGGAATATCAAGAGAATTATTTACTACTACCTTCTCTAAATTAAGTAAAGAAACTAATTCCTTATTAAACTCAGTATCAGAGGTATCATTGATATCAGAGACAGTTACTCTCTTAATAGGTCTCTCTTTGTACTTCTTAAGAGATTGTAGTAACAATTCATCTGCTGGTTCACACATAAGTATTACTTCATTATCCTTATATTTCTTAAGATAGAATGAATCTAAGCATTCTTCTTTACTTAATCCTGTAATTACGTATATTGGTGATTTCTCAAATGAATCTTCTTTCTTAGTTTCATTGTTGTTTTCATCCTTAATAATCTCATTGTTGTTCTCATCAGTCTGAGGTTTACTCTGTCTTTCAATGTACTCATCAAGTGATAACATAGTCTCTAGACTTTTGGTTGTGTGGTACCTTAAGAAAGGAACAAATCTTTCATCATCTCTTGCCATAAGCTTCATAGCTGTAGAATATTCTTTATAGAATTCATTAAAGTCTTTTAAGTTTGAAATCATATCAATTACTTTATTAACAATCATTTTCTTAAGCATCTTATGGAATGAAGTACCTTGTACATTCTCTCTTGATACACTCATTGGTAAATCATCAGTAGAAACTATTCCTGACACAAATCCTAAGTAATCAGGTAAACAATTTAATTCATCAGTAACAAAGACATTAGCACAGTACAATTTAATTCTGTTTTTATTAAATGATTTATCAAACAAATTGAATGGCATTCTTTTAGGAATAAACAAAAGTAAATTAAAATCAACCATTCCTTCCAATTTCCAGCTTTTACATTCTAAGAAATCATCCCAATCATTAGAAATTTGTTTGTAGAATGTTGTTAACTCTGCATGAGGAATATCCTCTATCTTTTTATTCCATAGCTCTTTCTCTGTGTTAACCTTCTTTCTAACTAACTGAGGTTCAGTAGACTTCTCTTCTTTAACATCCTCAACATTTGTTTCATCTTTTGTTTCTTCATCCTTAACTTCAGCTTCATCTTTGTTTTCTTCATTGTTATCCTCAGTAAGCATCTTTTCTTCTGTTGGTTTTTCTTCCTCTTTCTTTTTCTCTTCAAGGATGTAAATTGGATATTGAATAAACATAGAGAATCTCTTAATTAATTCAGTAAGTTTCTCAGTCTGTAAATATTCTTCTTCTCCTTTCTTCATATGCAAAATAAGAGTGGTTCCGTGGTATGGCATTTCCTCATGATTACTGACTGTAAATCCATTGCTTCCTGTGCTTTCCCACCTGTAAGTGGTATCATTTGGATGTTTGGTAATGACCTCTACTCTGTCAGCTACCAGGAAAGCAGAATAAAATCCAAGACCAAACTGACCAATCAATTGCTTGTCTTTGTTCTGCAGTGCTTCTCTAAACTTCTTAGTACCAGAGGTAGCAATGCTTCCTAAAAAGCTGATTAAATCAGACTTAGTCATTCCAATACCAGAATCAGCAATAATCAATTTATCTCCTTCCACTCTTACTTCAATGAACCATTCATTATGAGGTAATAAGTTAGTATAGTTGTTGTACTCCAAAGCAAGCTTATCCAATGCATCAGAACAATTGGAAATAAGTTCTCTTATAAAGAAATCCTTGTGAGAATACACTGAGTTAATAATTATAGACATAAGTGAATCAACATTAGCATCAAATTCATATTTAGTAGTTTCCATGGTCTATGCATGAAATTAATTTATATATTTAAGATTTTCTAGAAATTTCTAGAAATTTTAAATTATTTCTAAAATAATTCTATAATAAAATAATATATATTTTATATAATAAATAATATATATTAAAATATATTTAATAAACATAAATAATATTCTTTACTTTAGTTAATTTATGAATAAAATATATATTTTATATTAAAATAATATATAAAAATAAAATTAATAAACATAAATAATATTTTAATTAATATTCTTTACTTTAGTTAATTTATAAATAAAATATATATTTTATAATAAAACAATATATAAAAGTAAAATTAATAAACATAAATAATATTTTAATTGATATTTTTTACTTTATTAATTTATAAATAAATATAATATTTAAATTAATTTTTTTAAATTAAAAAGAATTACTTTTATGGATAAATCTTGTATTTAATAAATGAATAAATAAATATTTGATTTTAAAAATATCTTTAATAAAAAATATTAAAATCTATTTTTTAAATCTTAAAAATCTCCTTTGCTAAATTAAAATCTTGACATTCTCTTGAGAAGCATGCCAAATACTCCAGAAAAGAACAACCAAAATAAATAGAATAAAAGTATATAAACACACAATCCTCCAAATTATGAAGATTATTAAGGAAGGTGTAAAAGTATTATTCTTTGTATTATGCATTTTCCTCCTGTGGTTACATAATTACCTTGCCTTTGGATGTTTTTTATTGGTACCTTATGCATGTGGTAATAAAGTTACTTTCTCAATTGTAACTGTAATTTATGCATCTACAATAACATTTGATAAGTTTGGAAAAAAGCATGAAATTGGAATGCTTCAAAATTATCTTAATAAAGAGGTTGTTAGGAAGGAGAAGGATATTAGAATACAAAGAGAATATTATGATTTCTCTAACTGTGAATTTCCTGAGGAATACCTACAATATGATATAGATGCTCCTAATCAAGAGATAAAAGATGATAAAAATGAAACTAGTAATCCTATAGGAGACAAGTTTGTTGATGATGAGAAGAATGTAAAATAAATGTATTTTTAATTAATTAATTTTTACATAATTTATAAAATAATTTATTACTTGAATAAAATAAAATCAAAAAAATATATTTAAATTTTTATAAACAACATCCTCTTCTTGCTTTAGTACCCTTAAGTGACTGTCCAAATATCATATTTACTGCTCTATCAAAGACAGCATCCACATTCCAATCCATCTCACATGAAGTAAATATTACTTCAAGAGTATTTTTCTCACAAAATAAAAGAATTTGACTCTTATCATAAGGTAAATCTCCTTTGGTACCCACTAACATTATAGGAGCATCATAACCCTTCACTTCATCAATCCACTTCTTTACTAATTTAATATCATTATTCATAGCAAATACACACAGGAATACATTCGTCTGAGGATATGCTAATTTTCTTAATTCCAATGATAAATGATCACTGATCTCCCAAATATTCAGTCTTATGTTTTCCTTTTCCTTTACTTTACAATAGTTAGTAGTGTAGTAATTATTACTGGTAAGTGGTGTATTGTAAATGTATTTATGTATTAAACTACTTTTACCTGATTTTCTTTCTCCTACTATTGTAATCTTTAGAGGAAGCATTGATTATAAGCTATTGTTTTAATTATTTGTTTAAAGTAAAACAATTATGAAACAAATGATTGTCTAAAGGTATTTTTTGATGTATTATTTTGATTTATGCAGGATAAATCATTAGAATAATATTTTTTAAATATTTATGATAAAGTAATTTATATTTATTATATAATAATTATATATTTAATCTTTTTTAACATCATTTATTTTTGTAATATTAAAGAATATAAATTAAAAATATTTAAAATATATTTTATTTATAAAGTTTTATTCTTAAATAAAATAATTGATTCACATAAAACTATAAATGCTTTGATAATTAATAAATATTTATACATTTCATTTTAAAAAAATATTATTCAATCAAATATTTTTTATTTTTGCTAATAATAAAGTATTTAAGATGAAAAAATGTTATTTAGAAATTAAGATGATTAATATTATTTAATCTTCTTTTTTTTACATTGATAAATTTACTAGATTCAAATAATAGAACATTATATCTTTCTAAAATAAATTCCTCGGATAAATTAATAAAAATATTATAAAATTATATTTAAAATTAAAACATATAAAATATAATTAATAAATAATCAAAATAATAATAATCTTTAAAAAATATTGACAATTAAAGAATAGTAAATTAAAAATATTATAATTTATCAACTAAGCTTATATAAATATAATTTATTAAAAATATAATTAATTTATTTTGTTCTATTAACAAATTCCTTGTATTCTTTTATGCATTCTTCATAGGTACATTCTTTACTACTTCTTTCTATCCAATTACTCATTTTTTTATATTTATATCTGTTATCAAGAAGAATAATACCACCATAATCATCCTTATGTCTTATAACTCTTCCTACAGCCTGATTAACTGCCTTAAGTGCTTGATTCTCATACCAATACTTATTTTCTTTTTTTATTTTAACAACAATGTCTCCTATGTTGGGATAGGGAATGCTCACTGCTATTACCAATCTGCAGTATCTGTCTTTAAAATCAATTCCCTCACTCAATTTACCCCTATAAACACCTATAAGTAATGCTTTATCATTCAATGCTTCATTTTTAAATTTAATTATAACACTTTCCAACTCAGAAGAAGTATTAGGTTCAATGAATAATTTAACAGTAAAATAACTCTTTATCTTTTGTAAAAGAGAATAAGACTGAAGAAATACCAATACTCCTCCTTTACTATTCTTATATAATTCTTGAACCATAATGGCTACACTCTTAAAATATGCTTCATTCATGCTAGTTTGTGTTCCTATCAAATTCATTTTTTTATAGCTTAGTACTTTTCTGACAAATAAATTTTCTTTACCAATGACATGATCATTTATTACTTTATTGCTGAAGGAATGTTTTAAATCACTCTCGTATACTTTTATATCACCTATTGTTCCGCTTAACAATGTTAGTGAGAGATTTTCTCTTAATAAGTCATTAAATAAATCAGATACTTCTAAAAGAATAAAATTCATGCTACCTCCTCTTTCCACATTTAATGCATATTTATTATTTGTAACAATATTACTAAGAACATACAAAAGAACCTCAGTTTTTCTTAAACAATCTAATTCTATTTCTTCATCAATGCTATAAATAATATTTTTATAATTATTTATCTCTACCAATGAAAAATTCTCTTTTATTAAATTAATTAATTCTTTGAATCTAAATAAAATATTTGTACTGCTATCAGATAATGAAGTACTCTGTGAATTATAACTGTATTTATTCTCAATTAATGCACTACTTTCTTCTAACATCATTCTTTTACTGTTATCATCCTCTGCTTTAGTAATATTGAAATACATTTGTTTTAATTTATTAAATAACTCAACAAGTTTAATTAACTCCTGGTCTTTTATTGAATAAATTTGATTAATAAAATGAATAATTTCTTTCATTGAAATTATTAATGAACCAGCTTCTCTTATGTTATCCTCTATGTTATGTGCTTCATCTATGATAATATGTGCTTTACTTATGCTCAATCTTTTTCTAATAAAAGGATCTATTAGGTAATTATATGGTGATAATATAAGTGATGCCTTTTCTGATAAGACTTTAGTTGCATAATAAGGACATGCCATGTTTCTTTTAGCATATTTAATCAGCTCTTCCAAATCAAAAAGCTTAGATTGAAAGTTTTTAGCTAATTTAGCATGGTTTGCAAAATATTTGCATTTATTATGCTTAACCAAATCACCACAGGCTGTGTTTATATCTGGTTGTGTATTTATCTTTTCATTTATGCATAAAACATTCCTGCTACCTAATATAGACATCCTTATTGGATAATTTACTTTGTTTTGATTTTGTTCAGTATTTGTTAAATTTTTGTCTTCCTCATGCAAATTAATAATTTTTTCAGAATCAGAATGTTTGCTGCCACAAAAATTAACAAACTGCTTAATCTGTAAAACCATTTGTTGTATTTGTTTATGAGTACGTGTGCATAAGTATATCTTCTTTTCTTCATCATCCAGAAAGGGCATGATACTTGCAATGATAGACATGCTTTTTCCTGTGCCAGTAGGACTCTCTATTAAGCAAGTCTTATTTTTTATAATGGTGTCTGTTATTTTAGTGATGACTTGCAGTTGACTAGCATAGGGTGTGAAAGGTATTTTTATCAGGAGATTATTAAGCTTATATGTTGGCATAAATGGAATAATTTTAATTAAATTTTAATAAATATTTAAATAATTATTAAATTATTTTTTATAAAAATAGGGATGGAGAGTTACATTTCTTTAAATCTATTAAATGAATATTTTTTAACCAAGAATTCTACAAACCTTCTTTTCTTATTTTTTCATGAACATTTAAATTAATTAGTCGATTAAACTAAAATAAATCTAAGAAACAAACATTCAGACTCATGAAAAATATATTTTAGTCAAAAGATAGACAGTATTTTTTTGTTAAATTATAAAGTAAACAATTTTTTGTCATATTCACATTTAAAAATTATTCTAATTTAAATAGACATTATCTTAAGTTACTTACAGATATTTAGGAAATACTTTGATCCATTATATTAGTATTTTAAATGTAATCATTACAATAAAATACTTACAAAATAAAGAACCGTCTTATAATTTGATATATTTTAAAATTAAAAAAATTATTTCAAAGGATTTAGATATAAATTTCTATAAAAATATGGATTCCGATATGATATCTTGTTTTGTAACACTTGACAAACATTAGGGGAGTATCAAAATTCATTAATATTCCGATCTTTAAACTCTAAAACGATTTAATTCTTTTCTAAGGTTAGCACTTAAAGTGCATGTAAATTAACAGTCCAATTAAATATTTTAAATTTTATAAAGATTTATTGAAAATTTACAATCTAAGGAATCCTTTATACAAATAAATAAAGATTTGTGCGAAAGTTTTTAAATATTTGTTTAAATTTAGTGGACCTTTTTATCTAAATCTTAGAAGAAGGATTCTTTTAGAATTCTATATAATTAAAAATTGATTCTATCTTATTGTTAATAATTAAAAAATATATTAAGAATATATTTGATAAATAAAATATTATTTATCCCAACATCATCATGTATAGCACCAAGAAGGATCACTATACACGAGGGCATGAGTCCTTCCAATTGAATCAATGGTCTCAGGCCAAAAGTTATATCTCTTTAGCTTGAAAAAGGATCAGTTTTTCATGAATAAACACTAATATCCTCAAATGCTTAACACAAAAAAATTTGAACCCTTAAGTTTATATAGTTGCTTTTTCTGATGCCTTAAGGATAGAATGTATATTTAATTAATATAACCTATAACAAAGCTTTAATTTCTTCTATTTATAAATTAATATTTAAATAAAAAAATTTTGAAGCCCATGCCTTCTATACCTGTAGTACCTGTAGAAATTACTTTCTTAAAAATAAAGTAATTACTATTCAATGATTTATAAATTGTTTCTTTCTTGTCTATCATGGGCTTAATTTAGATTTTA
>KK365146.1:119644-132262 GCA_000385875.2 Anncaliia algerae PRA339
TATATTCTCTATGTTTGAAAAACTAAAAATAGGGGTTAAAAAAATAATTTTTTGTTTAACCCTTTTTTTAGACCTGTTTGCTACCCCTGATCCTAATTATTCTTAATCCTTGTTATTCATCCCTCTTCCTTTCATTTTTTGAATTAACCTAAAAACATTTTATTTAAACTTGATAAATTAAACAAGGAATGTATTAATTAAAAACTCTCAATTTTTGATGATAAATCATTAGAATCGCACAATTACAATAAAAATTACATATTCTAAAGGTTATTCGTAAATGTAATCATAATTGTTGGATTGTTCAAAGAATTATTTAATTATATGTTCTAAGAACGATCCAAAAATATTTAAACATATCTGTTTCGGCCTCAATTAACCATACATGATGGTATAAATAAAAGTAAATGTAAAGTTAAATCAACCGTTTTAAATAAAAAATTTATTAAAAGGATATCATCCTACCTAGCTGTCATCAATATTATTATCATTTTAGCATCCGTTCTATATGAAAACTATATATTAATTATCTTAATTGGCACTTTGGATGAATAACTTTGTTGAAATTACCAAAACTTTAGGTATTGACATATTTCAGTTCCGCTAGGAACTTTATAAATAAAATTTTTATTAACATTTTTCTTAAAGAATCTTTTATTCAATGTTTTATCCTTAATATTCGTATCTTTCATGGGTATTGTTTTAGACGAATATTTAAATCATTTTTTGAATGTTCTTTTAGATTCTTTATATAACAGGTATTATAGGACTATTTAATTATGTATGTCAATTTTTAAGTTAATTTGAATATAAAAGGTGATTGATAATATAGCCTCTGTAGTCAAATAAAACTACATTACCTCATTTTTTAGTTTGTTCTATGAAATTATTATAGTTTATAGTCTTAAAGATTATAAATTGTAGATCTTTTTTTATGATTCTATGAATCATGGGTAACTTTTATTCGTAAAACAATCCTTCCTATTTAAAATTTCATTTTAAACAATATTTATTCCCATAGCTTTTTACTATTAGGGAAAGGTCATAGTGATTCTTTATTTAGGTAATCTAAATATTTTAATTTTATTAAATAAAGATAAAATATGAAAATTTATCAATATTATTTGTAACAACCACAAGAAATAATTTAAACTATGTGAAATAGGTTAAAATGTATTCTAGTTCCTTAAAAACCTTTTTTTAAATATAAAATAATTCTTATTGAAAATGCCTTCATTTAATTATTTTTATGTTATAATGTTATAAATAATTACAACTATATTTGTTGATATCTTACATTTATTTACCTTATAAAATTTTATCTTATTTTTACATGCAAGAAAGTATAAAATTGTTATGTTTGAATTTTTATTTAAGTCTATGGGAATTCAGCTACTGATATATTAAGCTGATAGTTATTCTTGAGTTATAATAAAAATACTTTTAATATTATAGGAGCTCATAAAGAATAGCTATAAATTAATACTAAAGAACAAAGTCATTTTTGCAACGATAATTAACACTTGTTGATTAGAAACTTATCACTTGATAATGAATCATCAATGCTTTCAAAGTATAGTTTTAGGCAGTTTTATGATTATCATGGGTGGTAAGATTAAAATATGTCTTATAATGAATATTCTTTAAAAAATTATGCGTAGAAGTATGATAAGAATATATTATAAGTTTATTTTAATTATCTCTAATATTTCTACCGAAAAAGATTTAAGGTGTTTATTTTTATCTCATGAATAGTTATCAGAGACACAACACTAAACAGAATCATCACAAGTTAAATAAAGTATCTCATTCAATGACTCTCTTTATCAACTATATCCTTAAAGGTAGCAGTGCATAAGGACAGTATGACAAATACATTTAAAATTTTGATATTTCTATAGGTATTGCAATTTTAAATGGGCTAAGAAGCAATTGAAATGCACTATATTAGGATAAATGCCTTGTTTGTTATTTAAAGCTATATAAACAGATCTTTATATATTCCTCCCATGGTTTTAAGAATATCTAAATATCTATAAATTATATTAAAGTTAATATATGTAATATACTTGGTAAATCATTTCATAACAATACATCATATAATATTTATGCTACCATTAAATTTTCTCTTATTTTGGAGTAGAAAGCATATGTTTTAAAATTCTACATATTGGATATCTTTGAGTTACCCAGATTGATATTGTTTTAAAATAGAAAATGAAACTTTAAAACTTCATCTTTTATTTAAAATATTGTTTAATACTTTTTGTCATAGTATATATGCAAATAATATACTTAGGCTCCTTTTTGTCTAGCCCCTTTATATGGATAAATAGCTGATACTACTTGGTCCAACTCAATATTAATTTTATTTGAAGATTAATTAGAATTACCAAAATGAAACTTACTTCCTTAATTTTTAATTAATCAAAAGAAAATATTTATTGTAATTTTTTACTCTTTTATGCATACGCTTAAGTTAGTAATATCCTTTAAAGAAAACATCTTAATTATCATTAGAATTCTAATTGACCCAATAATTACTTGTTCTTTTATTTTTAAAGATTCTTAAAATTTTTATAAATATTTATTTCAGACCTTTATGATTAAATTAAGTAGGAGGAGATTCTTATTATAAAAAAATTTGTCCTAAAATTTATCATTATTTTTTTTGAAAGCAGAAATACCCAGCACATAGAATTATTTATCATAATAAAGTATTTTTAAAAATTTTAATCTTGAGAGTCTCCTACTAAATTTAATCATAAAGAAAATATCATAAACCTGGGTTAAATATAATGGATTCTCATCCCTCCTTTTAATTTTTCCTATGGAAAATATTTACCTACTTACGTATTAAACAAAGTAGAACAACAACTCTAGATATTTATAAATCTTTAAAAAAATTTAATTATTACTTTTATTTAAGTTTATAACCCAGCATCCCCTAATGCTTCTTCAAATTTACGTATTAAATCAGTTTCAGTTAGGTTCTTGTCATCTTCATAATCATGTATTACCTTACCACCCTTTAATTCAATTAATTTTACTAATTCCCCACAGTCATCATACTCATTTCCTTGTATATACAATTTATCAACATGATGATTATCAAAGAATTTGATAAGAGCGTCAATTCCTGCCTGTTCTATTTCATTATTAGAAATATCCAAAATAAACTTTCTTTTATATTCAATAAAAGAACCATGTAAACAGGGTCTGTCTAATTTTTCAGATGCTTTTTCTAAAAATACATTTAATCCTTCAGTAGACATTAAACAACTACCAAGATATATTTCTTCTATATCCCAATACACAAAAAAACTACCTAACATCCTGCATCCTTCTGTAGAAAGTGCATTATCACGAATGTCAAGAATACGCAAAGAATGATTTTCAAAGGATTTTAGAAAAGTATCCATGCTTTTTTGATCAATTGTGTTGTAGTGAATTCTTAATTCTTCTAAAGAAGTAAATTGTTCAAGAGCAACTCCTAATTTTGAAGGAAAATTTATAAATTTATTTTGTGCCAATTCAATAACTTCTAAAGTATTTTTGTATTTCATTCCAAGCAGTGTATCAGCCAACCAGTTGCCACCCTTTTCTCCTAATCCGCAATTGTTAATTTTGAGAATCATAAGTCTCTCCATTGAATGAAAAAAATTCCTGAATTCATCGGGTAACTCACAACTCAATGCATTGTCACTCAGGTCCAATAATTCCAACTTCTTTGTAGGTAGTTTGTTGCACATAATTTTTAAGTTAGTAAGCATAATTGCTTTAGGAAGTGTTGCTAGTATTCCAACAAAGATACATTTCTTTATCTTTTGGGCTTTGCTTACTTCTTCAAAAAGGTATTCCATTGCTTCTGGATAGAAAACATTTCCTGTTAGATTTAATTCAACAAGTGATCTACTGTTTTCTCTAACCTGATTGGCAATGTCGTTTACATCCTCAACAGTCTTATATAGTTTATTTTGTCCTTCTAAATTTATTTGCATAATGGGTTGAATGTGTATTATTAAATATTTTTTTGATTGGTTGAAATAGAAACTTAATTTTCAAAATTAAATAAATGTTTTGTTTTAAAAAATAAAAGATTCTTTAAGATTCAGATAATTAAAAATCAATTGCATTAATCAAATAAAGAATTATTTTGATTTATTGGAAGTATTTTAGTATAAAAACTATTTTTATTACTCTACAAGAAAAAATATTCTTTTTATATTGGTTAAATTTTTGTGTTAAAAATATTAATTTTAGAAATCTTTCTAAATATTTTTTATTGTAATATAATTTAAATTATTTTTTTTAATAAAAATTATAGAAATAAAGTGCTGTAATTAAAATAAAACAGTAAATAAATTGTAAAATATACAATATAACTCTAATATTAATCTTTTTAAAAATAAAAATGCTAGTTATCTGTTTTATGACAATATTTATTTATTTCTTCAAAAAACATCACATTAAATTATATTTTCACTGATATTTCATAAGATTAAGCTGTAATTATTGAAATTGAAAAAAATATTATATTTTTTTAAAATTAGCAATCGCATTTAAAAATACTATCACATTTTTTTACTACTGTTATAAAAATACTAGGATTGCTACTTCCCGCCAAATTGCGCGGTAAAGGGAAATAAAAATATAAATAGGAAGAATTAAATAGATGAGGTTTCGATTAAAATTTAATAAAAATAACGAAAATACTTATCAGCCCAAAGATATATAGAAGGAGCCTAAGGCCCTAAATCTCAGGCACCCACAAGATAAAGTGTTCCAGGAATACCACACTCTTCTAAGAAATAAAACTTCTATGAATGTTTATAAACTAGCATTTTATTATACTCTGGTTAAATATTATCAAATTAATTTACATAAACTTTTTGCTTCTTTATTATATACTTTCCTTTATATTTGTAGAGTATTGAATGAATTAAAATTATTTTTGTTTTAAAGGAAATCGATGAATATTATTTGTAAGAATATTTGTATTTTTCTTTTTTAGATATGGGAAATTAATATTTGTCGAAAACAAAAAATCAAAAATATATTGTCTAAAGGTCAAGGATAATTGTTATAAAAAAAAAGGTAAACAGTGATTATATAAAATGAGTTGCTGTAAATCTTGAAATTTTAAATTTAACATAAATTCTTCTTAAAATTGATAGTCAAATGCCTTTGTATTGATATTGTGAGAGTATATGAATAATAAAGGATATTGCTTTTTTAGAGAACATTTAATCTACTTAAATATTCTTTTCTTAATGAGATATAGAAATGATATACAACTATATTTTACTCTAATAGTTTTTTATTAGTATTACGGATTAAACAATACAAAACATAGAACATGGGACTCTATGAAAATATATCTTTTTATTTAAATATTTAAAAATTATCATAGCTTAATATTTTAACTTTTTTGATTTAAATTTTTTAAATTGTAATTATCTAAACATCAAACTATTAATCTACTAAATAATATCTTATTTATATTTTAGGTAAAGAAAAAAGTTAATATTTTTAGATAATTTTAATAACAAACATACATTTAATTGGTAAATATTTATTAATTAATTAAAATATACAAAAACTTAATCAACCAAATATTTAAAGTATTTAAATTATTAAATTTTTAACTTTTATTTTTTAAATTCACCAAACATCAAAACAAAATTAACCAATGAAAAATATCTCCTTTTTTCCTAAACTAACAAAAATAATTCATGGTCCCTAAGATGGAAAATGAGAATCTGAGAAACACTTACTATAATAATACAAATAAGTTCTTACAAAACAAGATACGTAACCAAAGATACAGCAAATGGACATTTATACCAAAGGTTATGGCTGCTCAATTTTCACAAATATCCAATGTTTTCTTTTTGCTAGTTGGGATTACTCAGTGTTTTAACTGTTATAGAATTTCATCACCAATTTCATCACTGGGTCCATGGCTGTTTGTTTTAATACTTACACTAATAAAAGAGGCAGTAGATGACATTTCAAGATGTAAAAGAGACAGAGAATTTAACAACCAAAGATATCAAAAATTAATTTCACAGGCCAATAACAATGAAACAGTGTATGAAATAAAAGAGAATACAATTAATAAATTAAGAAATACATCAGCTATAGAAGAAAGTGTAACCTATCAGGAAGTACCTTGTTCCTCTCTTAAACCTGGTGATATCATTGCTTTAGAGAAAAATCAAAGAATTCCGGCTGATTTAATTATTCTGAAAACAATTAATTTAGATGGAGAAATATTTATTAGGACTGATCAATTAGATGGAGAAACTGACTGGAAATTAAGACAATCAGTAAAATTAACACAGGGAATAAAAATACCTGAATTATTCAAAATAAAGGTGGACTTTGAACCACCTTCTAAAGAAATTTATTCATTCTATGGAAGAATCAGCTACAAAGATGAAGTAGAGGTCCTTGATTTGAATAATACAATGTGGATGAATACTGTTTTGGCATCAGGACAGGTGCTAGGAATGGTTATTTACACAGGAAAAGAAAACAGAGCAATCATGAATACTTCTTCTCCTAAGAATAAGATTGGCATATTTGATATGGAGGTAAATACATATGCAAAGTGGTTGCTACTTCTTTCTTTGGGAGCATCCATCTTCTTCACAATAAAAAGAAATGTTAGTGGTAGAATTGATATTAATATTATAAGATTTGTTGTTATTTTCTCATCAATTATTCCAATAAGTTTAAAGACCTCTGTTGAATTTGCTAGGTATCTTCACTCATACATCATAAAAAAAGATATGCCTACAGTAATTGTTAGGAATTCTAACATACCTGAAGAATTGGGGAGGATATCTTATTTGTTATCAGATAAAACAGGTACATTGACAAAAAATGAAATGATTATGAAAAAAATACATTTAGGAACAGTTGGGTATTCTCAAGAGACCTTTGCAGATCTAAGAAATGAGTTAAATGAACATTTAAAAGAAGAAAAAAATACTTTTATTAAAAGTGGAAGAAGAATATATGATTTGTGTGAGGCTCTCTCAGTCTGTCACAATGTAACCCCTGTTAGAGAAGGAAAATCTGTTGTATACCAAGCAAGTTCTCCTGATGAGGTTGCCATTATAAGATGGTGTGAATCCATAGGAATTCATCTCCTTGACAGGAAAACTAATTTGATTACAACTAAGATACAAAAATATTTTGAGTATTTTATGAATGAAGCACAGACAGATAATAAAAGTGAAGCTCCCATTGAAGAAAATAAGCAAATATGTAAATCAGAAAGTATTTTAGATATGAAAGAAGAGGAAGTTATTTTAAAAAAGTATGAAATTTTGGAAACATTTCCATTTTCCTCAGAAAGTAAACGAATGGGAATTATTGTAAAATGCGAGGACAAAATTTCTTTGTTTGTAAAAGGAGCAGACGTAATAATGAAAAAATTAGTCAAAGCTAATGATTGGATGGATGAAGAAACTGGAAATATGGCATCTTTTGGTCTTAGGACATTAATTATTGCAAAGAGAGAGCTGAGTGAGGAAGAGTATCAAACATTTAAAGCTGAGTATAAAAAAGGGAAACTAAACAAGAATACTTCTCATGCAATGAGTTTAATAGAAAATAACTTGACAGCCTTAGGTCTTACTGGTGTTGAAGATTTATTGCAAGACAATGCTAAAATAACACTAGAAAGGTTGAGGGATGCTGATATTAGAATTTGGATGATAACTGGAGACAAGGTGGAAACTGCAACATCAATTGCTATTTCAACACATTTGTTTCAGAAGAAAAGTAGTTACTTAACTGTTAAAGAAATGAGGAAAGAGGATGCATTAAAGGTTTTGTCTGATCTCAAGTCCATGGTTTATGATTCTTTAATCATTGATGGTCAAAGTATTCAAATAATGTTAGACTTTCATTGTAAAGAATTTATTCTATGCTGTTCTAAATTAAGATCCTTTGTTGGTTGCAGATGCAGTCCAACACAAAAGGCACAAATTACAAGATTTTTAAGTCAATTTACGAAGAAAAGAGTTGCTGCAATAGGTGATGGTGGCAATGATGTTAGTATGATAACAGAAGCCAATTTAGGATTTGGTATCGTTGGAAAGGAAGGAAACCAAGCAAGCCTATCAGCTGATTTCTCTCTTTCTTGTTTCCAAGAGGTATTGCCATTACTATTGTGGCATGGTAGAAGAGCATATAAGGCTACTAGCAAGTTGGCCCATTTAATCATACACAGAGGAACAGTACTTTTCGTAATGCAGGCCATTTTCTGCTCTTTGTTCTTGTATTCTCCTATTTCTATCTACCAAGGAATGTTGCTCATGGGCTATGCAACTATTTACACATTTGGGCCTATTTTTTCAACTGTACTTGCATCAGATACTGATAAAAATACATGTCTAAAGTTTCCTGAATTGTATAAAGATCTTGTAAGTGGTAGTTCCTTTGGAAACAAGAGGTTTTTAACATGGTTCTTTGTCAGTTTTTATCAGGGAGGAATTATTATGTTGTTTAATTTAACACTCTTTGAGAATGAACTATTATCAATTATTGCATTGACATTTTCTTCATTGGTTATAAATGAAATTTTAATGGTTCTGTTAGTAACCTATTCAATTAATAAGCCTGTGATTCTTAGTACTTTGGTTAGTATTTTAATATTCTGTGGTTCTTTTGTTGTTTTAAATGATGTTTTAGTTTTACCAGAAAATAAAAAACTATTTTTAGTAAAAGTATTACTGATAAATATGTTAGCAATTGTAGTTCAGTTATTGTTTACAGCATGGAGTAGATTTATGCATCCACCAGCAGTTAAGAAGATAAAAATATAGAAATAAATAAATTATACCAGAAGTTTACTAATTTATTATTCATAGAATATTTCTTAAGGATATTAAAATTTAATCATTCTTTAAATATTTTATAAAAATATTATTATATTTACAAATATAAACATTTAAAATGATATAAGTTTTATAATTAAAAGTAATCATTTTTAAATTATGTATTTTAAATATTCTTTTAAAAAATATTTAACTTTATTATTTGATAATTCTTAAATTTCTTTATTTATTTTAATATTGAATTGACTTTTTTATATTTTAATTAGTAAAAATATTAACCCTTACAAATAAAATATTATTTTTAATCTTAAAACTAATTAATTTAAATATAGCTTGTATTCTTATATGCAAAAAAATTAAAAACTATTTTAATACAAAAACAACATCTTTTAAATTATTAACAAATTATAAGTTGTTATAATTAATTATGGCAAAAACAATAAATATAGCAGTTTTTTATTGATTTAAAAATTTTAATTATAAAGTAAAAAATTAAATTATTTTTATGACAAAAAATCAATATCTTTAATTTTTACACCAAGAAATTTCTTTTCCTGGAACCAATCTTCTTGTTTCAATTTCCTTAAAAAATTTTATTATTTTGATAGGAAATAAAAAGAACATTTGGCAACAATCATTTGAAGTTCTAGAATTGAAAATTTTATTAGAAAATTATTGTACTCATCGTTGATTTTATTTATTCTTTTATTTTTAGTAGAAATTTAAAATATAAAATGATGATTCCTTTGAATCCTTGAATATCATTAGAAGTTGTATATTTTGCAAATTTCAAAAATATTTTTTCTGCACACTACTATTATAAAAATTCTTTCCTACTTTAAAAAAAATTTATATTTAAAAAATTTGTATAAAAGTTAAAAGTATTAGAATATTAATTAGTCACTAAATTTGTTGAATTTCTTAAAACAATATTTACATTTTAGTTTATAAATTTCATATAATTCTGCGTATAAAAGAGATTAAAGAATTAATAAAGTAATTTTATAAGTTTAGATAAAAAAAACCTAATATAAAAAATTTTTTAAAAATATAATTTTTCTTTCAAAAAAATTGGAAAATCAAATATTTATATGAAATTCATATATAGCGAATTTATTGATATATTGACTATAAATCCTTCAATCATCATGAATATTCACACATATAATTATTATTCATGTCTGTTTTACGGGTTGGCGTATTTGCAATGTAATCTACAATGCTGATTCATATTGTCTTTTCTAGAAAATCTTTTATTGCATCCAAGATTAGGACATTTATATGGCTTTGCTTCCGTATGAATAATATAGTGTCTTTTAGCTCTACTTATAGAAGGAAAAAATTTACCACATCCTTCTTCAGGACAGAAATAGACAAAAACATTGTCTTGCCAACCAGTTGTAAAGGTAGATTCGGGAATGTCACCATACTTTTTAATAGTAAATTCGTCTAATGATATTTCTAAATCAGATTTTGAACTATCAGCACCATCCCTACTTTCACTTTCCTTTTTCTTATGAATAATAATTTTTTGTGGTTCTCCGTCTTTAACATTATACAAATTTTCTATTTTGATTTTCTTAAACAAAGACTTTTCCCTGAAGTTTTCCGGGATATTAGGTATTCTATATATATTATGATAAAAAGAAGGATCATTAACTGTTATGTTTCTAGGTCTTCCTGGTCTTCGTTTATATGTTGTTGATTCTTGTGTATCATTAAAATCATTTCTTCTATTATAATTTATATTGTTTCTAATATGCTCTAATCGCTCGCTTTCAATTTCTGCAACCATAGCAAGTACTTCTAATGGAGACCTTTTATGTATGTTGCCAATTTCTGCATTTACACTATTTTGTAATTCTATTGGGGTAGTAAAACGTGTTAAACTTTGGTTTATTATATTACTCCTATGTATATTTCTAAGATTTTCGGATTTTTCTGAATTATTTCCTCGTTTTAGGTCAAGTTCACTTTCAAAAGATTCAGAGTTTTCGCTTATGTTTATATTTATATTGTCTTGTTCACTGGATTTGTCAAAATTTTTATATGAACTTTCATCTTCAAAAGTTTTATCATAATCTGCAGACTCATGGTTTTTATTTACATCCCTACTACTAGGTTCTTCACTTTCTGTAAATCTGTTCACTTCGTCTAACATAAAATATCCTTACGAAGTTTATTTATTAAGTATTAATAAAGGAGATTTAATAATCAGATTCTTCCAATAAAAATGCTGCTAATAAATGTCTTATAATAATAAATTTACAGAAACAATCATTCCCCTTTATTAAATATTGACCAATACTCCATTTTAAGTTCCCAATATTTCTAAAAAATAAACATTTACAAGATAAAAATATTAATACCATGTTGATCTAATTTAAATTAAAAATGAGTGTTTAAAATTAGAAAAAAGCAATCTAGTGAGAATGAATTCAATGGATAGTCTTTCTAAAATAAGGTAAGACTATAAAGTTATATTTTTAAGAGGTTAATATTTTTTTTAATTTTTAATACAGTGAATCCTATTTAAATTTTACCATATAAATTATTTATTAAAGAGTATGTCTCATAAATTTGCTATAAATAAATTCATTTTCATTTACTATAATTATAATGACTGAATTCAACTGTCTTTATCGAATTTTATGGCTCGTTTGTAAATTACTTAAAAAAACTTTTTATCTTTAAAACTACAATTAGTATTTAATATTACCATTTTTGTTGTTTCGAAACAGAAAATTAAAATTTTTTAATATTAATAAATCTAGAATAATTTATTATTTTAGAATATCTAATATTCCAAAAGAATGATTAAAATTTGGTCTAATTAATATGGAGATATCATGTTAACTTGACTATTGCAATAAAAACTTTGCACTGTAAAAATTATATGGAGAAGTAAACTAAAAATGGTTAAGAATAGTTTAAAAATAAAAAATGTAAACACTAATGTGGCTATACTACGCATACAAAAATTTTAGAAGTATGAATTGAAACGATGGTTGTCAAACCTTTGCAATATAAGTTTATTAAAAATTTGCATTTGCTTAATATATAGTTTAATTTGGTTTCTATGTATTGAATCGTTCTTGGGTATATTTCTCATTGATACAACTACATGGCTACAGTCTTTCTTTAAAAAACTCCTCTAACAATGATTTTGTTGGATTGCTCAAAGAATTATTTAATTATATATTCAAAGAAAAATTCAAAAATATTTAAATTGATATATATTAAAACCCCAGTTTTACCATGCAAGACGACTTAAATAAAAGTAAAAGAAAAGCCTTTTATAAAAAAATTTTATAAAAAGGACATCGTATTACCTAGATGTCCGTCAAATTTATTGACTTATTCCTCATTTCCTTATCACAAAATTTTAATTTTATAGTTTTTTCAAATTTATGATTGGTTGGTTTACAAGATTTATGAAATTTTTAGTGTTATGGAAAATTCTTTTTAAGGGGTTTATAAGTAAATACCTTTATGAAAAATTTTAAGTCCTTAACAATGGTCTTTCTTTTAATTTTAAAAATTTATTGAAAAAATATATTTTATTTTTTCATTTAATAGATTCTTGTATATATAAGAACATTACAAAATTTAAATCCTGAAATTCTTCATAACAACATGTTTTGAGAAATTTATTTTATAAGTTTTTACAATTGAGAGATTTTGTAAATAATTTTATAATGTAAAATATTATTTAATTTCAAAGATTATATATATGACGAGTTGATTCAACTTTTTTTACAGG
>KK365148.1:23124-35371 GCA_000385875.2 Anncaliia algerae PRA339
AATTTCTTATCTTTGTTATTCTTAAAATAATATTTAAATATTATTAATAATAATATTATAACATTAATAAAATTACATTCTTTCATATTTATTAACACTTCCATGCTTATGTACTTTTGATAAACAGCATACTTTTGATCTTTTTTTATTAGAATGCTCATTATCCTCTGTTTCATTTGTAAATGTAACCTTTTTCTCTTTTTTCACTAGCTTTAGTTTAAGTTTTTTTGTCTCTGTTTGTGTTGAATTAGGATTTGATTGCATATCTTATTGAATATTAAATAAGGAGTAAATACTAATTAATTTAATTTGATGCTTTATCCAATCATTTCTAATTATAAATAATAATTAAAATAAATTATAAAATGTATATTATTTTTCTGATAATAAAATAAATATTTTAAATAAATAATAAAATATTGAAATAAAATATTTTAAATAAATAATAAAATATTGAAATAAAAAGAACTGAAATCACAATTAAATCTAAATAAAAAATAAATTATAACTACAAAAATACAATAAAACATATTATAATATATAATAATTAAATATGTGTCAGGGACAATCAGGTAGCAATCATATCATGCTGTCATTGGCTATTAGGAAATGACATTTATTTTATTAAATGTTCTAGATCGAAAGGAACATTTACTAAAACATATAAGAAATTGTAAATAAAGAATTATGCCTAAAAATAATAATACTTTACTTTATTTAAATATAATATCTAAGGATGATGAATCCTTAAACAAAATATATTATAATATTTAATAATTTAGCATTACAAACAGATTTTATAAGTTTAGATATACCAACATGATTTATAATTCTATTTAAGGTAAAAATCAATTTATTATTAATTCTTATCTTTAAAAATACAAATGAAAAAAGGAAGCCAGATGAAGAATAACGAGGAGAAACAAAGAAATGAGAACTAAAAAAGGATTAAAGCTATTTATATTTTACATCTTTTTAGAACTTCTAACCCATTAACCAGAAGAATTGACTAGGATTAAGTTACATTCATTTTATTAGCTTTTTATCCCTTATAATTGCTAAAACTTTGTACAAAAATTTTCAATATTTTGTGTAAAAATTCTTATATCAAAATAAAGAATTTTTTGTATTGGTTTACTGATTTGTAAATCTCATTATTTGAAAATATGTGCAATGGGTTACATACAGTCAAAGTAAATTACTATATTATGTATTTCTATCCTTTAACAAAGTTATTAAATGTGAATTTGCCATAACTTTCTATTGTTTTCGTAAAAAATCGTTTATATCGATAATAATGACTCTATTAATTCTAATGTATATTTTAATGTCCTATATTACGATTACTCTTAACTGCAAAGAGCTCATAAATTTATACAAAATAAATTTTCTAATTTTTGTTTTTACAGATTATTAAAATATTTGATAGATTGCAGGAAGTTGATAATAAATTGGATAAAATTTTTACACAAATCCCAAAAAAATGCCCTTTTGTGAAATCAATAAATGTAATACAATAAGGTCAAAATTTTAACATAATTATTTTGGCATTTGTAAATTAAGGCAGATATTACTGGTTTCATACAATAGTTTACCCTACCCTTTGATTAATATTTTAATTTAAAAAGTTTTAATTGAAATTTCGAGATCAACAAAAACCTTTATCAAATTTATAAATTCTTAGCGAATAGGAAAGAACAGGAAAAAGATATACCTAAATTTAAATAAGATAAAGGGAAGGAAAGCTAAAACAGAAAGATGATCTTAGGTTAAAAATATACATAAATAGAAATGAAATCATAAATATACGGCAGTATTTACAACAAATCTTATATTAGAAGAATATATATAATATCTACAAGATTTAGACAAGAAAAGGAGCTAAGTATTTTTGTATACAATAATATCCCGCTTAACGCTACCCATTGTAACGCTGTTTATCTATATCACAGTAAAATGATAATATATAGTAATCGGTATAGACTGGAAATATTTTGTATAGGTGCAAAAACAGCGGTCATTCCAAACTCAGAACTGCATTTATTAAACGAAACGTATGGGCAATAAGTTCTTTTCCTTTTTAACTATTTTTAATATAAATCAGAATAATAATTGCGTAACACGTAATCCCGCTGATTAAATCATCAATTTGATAAATCCCAAAGCAAATGAATTAAACTGCTCAATTAATCTTAACTAGGATCAATTAAAGATCAGAATAAAACTATGAATAGATGCATTATAAGTAAATTATGGTGTCTGAAACTTTAAGTAAAATCTATTTTTAAATTAACCATATAATCCTAAAGTGGTCCAGCAGAAGCAGCACGGTTATATTTACATATAGGGTATATTTTAAAATTCTAGTAAAAATCTATCCATATATGTGTGATACATACAAAGTAAAGGTAATGGTCCAGCACACCATCATATCCATATTAAATTAAACAAATTATTATTGGGATATTTGCTTGGGTTTTTTTCTTTACATAAATGTGCATTAGTTACATTCTAGAGGAGAAATTTAACACTTTGTCAAAAAATCTAGTTAAATCAATTAAGAAATATAGATATATCATTCTACCATTAAATTTCTAGATAATTTCAATTAAAAAGACCTCCCTTCTTTGGATTTCATTCCTCTTTATGATTAAATTTAATTATTAAAATGAATTTATAACTCACCTTGTTGCTGTTCTCCAAGAAACTATATTCAGAAATTCGGTTTACAACACATAATTCCATGTTGATACATAAAGAACTATTATTTTGAAATGCTATAAATTCTCTCTATAAATCTGGACTTTTTAGCACAATCCTATCAATGATAGATAGAATTTTGAAGCGTAAATTATTAGCTATGCTACAAAATATATATTTTATTTGTAGTCTCAATCAATTATACTTGTTATATAGAAATATATTTTCCTTAAAGAAGATCAATAATAACTACTATATTGAATAAATTATTTGTTGTTAAAATTTCTACATAAAGGAAAATATATTATGGATCAGAGAGAAAAAAACAGTTTGGTATAACATGATTTTATCACAACAATATTTATAATTCTATATGCCGTTATCTATTTAAAAGAAATTCTGGTGTCTAAGCAATCTTTAAGCTTTTATTTGAAGGTAATTTATTTCTAGCGATAATTTATTAGTCTTCTTCCTATAAATTACATTGTTTATGTCTAATCTTATTATAATCTTATTCTTACTTGTTTTTCTTTCATTGTATTAACTTTTTTAAAATTTTTCTTACATTTTCATGTATACTTCAAAAATATTTTGTTTCTAACAGAACTTCTATTTAAGCAATTTCCTAAAAATTGAGCAACTTTATTGATGAAAGAATTTGCTTTCTTAGTATAAACGATTGGATAATTTTAAGTAAATCCTATTTTATGTGCATTTGATTGCTATGAAAGCTTAAGGAGTAGTTTTTTCTTGAGGTTTTTGTAAATTAATCTTATAAGATACTTTGCTCATTTTAACTCTAGATTTTATAAAAATAGAAAAATTACATTAATCTAATATAAAATACAATTTTGACAAAAATAGTATTTTTTGTTGTTTAAAAAACTATTTCAAAATATTTAATGTGGGAAATTCTATTTTTTAAAGTTGATATTCTTTATTTTGTATAGAAGATAATCTTAAAATCATATTTTAAATTATATTCTTTATATACAATATTTCCATACTAATTGTTTCTTTGCTTTTAAAATCTATCGTTACAACGAAAATAATTTCGTTGATTTAAGAAAAGGAATTTTTTTTATTAAGTGCAAAAGCTTATAATTTAAAACTTTGATGTAGATGTTATTTGATTCTCTATAACTTTTTAAAATGTCCTAATTCTTTGATGAAATTATAAGAAGCAATCTCTTAAATTTGTTATTCTTAAAATATGTATATTTTATTAATAGATTTTAAGAAAATCTTTTTAAGATTCAATATTTATAAAAAAAAATATTTAAAGTTTAAATTCATAAATTATATAAATAATTTATAATTATTAATTTATAAAGAATAATACCTAAAGAATTAAAGTATACATTTAAAAAATTTTCTTTCTCATAAATATTAATTTTTTACATATAAAAGAAGTAATTTATATTAATAGAATAATTTAATAAAATTATTTAAATCTTTTATTTAATTTATTTCTGCTATTGTAATGGGCAAATGTTTTATATTTTTAACCAATAATTCCGTCTTTTTACACTTAAATAGTACAACTTTAATAAAAATATTTCTCTTTAAACATAAACTTATATTTTCGCTCTTATCAAAGGTGCAATTCATGAAATAAACTTCCCTTAAGTTCTCACGATTAAATATGCTAAGTAAATTACTTTTGAAAATAAAGCAATCATAAATATATACCCTCTTTAAAAGGCTATTTTTATCTTTGTCTTCGCCAAAAAAATAATTTAAAGCCTTTGCAGAATCAATTGATAGTTCTTCTAACTCACATTCATCAAAAGCTTTTAAAAAATTTTTCTGCATTTTAGAACAACTAATATTAAGCTTCTTAAGTTTGTTCAAAATGCTAGGATTAATTGGTAAATCAACAGTGTCTCTACTTTCAAATTTAATTATCAATTCATTTAAATCTTTACAAGAAAAACTATTATAACTATTATCTCGGTCATCATCACTAAATATTCTTAGTACCTTTAAATTTTTTAATTTCTCTGCTACATTATAGAATCTAACATTTGCCTTACACCTAAAAATAATATGTTTCTCACAATTACTTTGGAGAAATGCATCGGAAGAAATTAAACTACAGAACGAATCAGTGCCTGACTTTACGCAAATTTTGATAAACTCAAGCCTGTTACAAAATTCCCTGGTAAAAATGCTGTTAATTGCATTTCCTTTATCTTGGGTATAAGTTATTTCAAATCTTTTTAAAGAAGAATTTTTGGCAAGATTATTAAATGCCACAATATCAAATAAATCTGTTGCATTTTCACACAATTTTATTTCTTCTATTGAGGGGTTTATTTTATTTATCTTATTCCCAACCGAATTAAACACTGTCAACATGTCAATTCCTACATATTTAAAAGGGCTAGAAAAGATTTTCGCCAGAATTTCTTCTCCGCCAGAGGAAAGTTTTGCAAAAGAAATATTTTTAACCTTTTGTAAAAATGGTTCCATTGAGGAATATGTTTGTAAAAATTCGGAAAATCCCCCAAATCTATAATGTCTTTCGGAATTATTCATTAATTTTGTAAGCAAATCTTTTTTCTTCAATAAATGTGATAAATTCAACCTAAAAACAATTTTCAAAATAAGTTTATCAAAAAGAAACCAAAACAAGTCATTAAATTCACTGTGCTTTTTTAAGCTTTCATCCAAGTAATCGCAATTATCAGAATCAATGTATAAAGTATTTGTAGTTTCTAGTAGTTCAGATGATGCTTTATTATTTACAGGTGAAAATATGAAAGAAAATTCATTTAATAGTTCAAAAAATTCAAAATTCATTTTAAATTTACTAATTACAAGCGCGTAAAAGATTTTTCTTAAATTTGATTGATTCCTATTAATAATTTCCTCCAGTTCGTTACAATGATCATTAATATAATTTATAGATCCTTTAAAGAAATTTATTTTTGCCTTTGTTGTAAATTTAATATCATTTAATATTTCTAACATTTGTTTATATGTCTCAAGTGATGTATTTATATCTAAATTTTCTGAGGAAATCACATCTAATATGCTTTTAATTTCTTTAACAGTATATTTTTGGAAATGTTCATTTGTGTAAACATTTTCTTCCTTGTGAAAATAATCTTTAAAAATGTTTTTTGGTGCTACAATAGCGCCATCTTGAACTTGAATTTCTATTTCTCCCCCAAACTTTCTATTAAAAAATGATAAAAACTGAGCCATTTTTACAAAACCAAAGAAAAAAAATAACATGGTTTAATTTATTTTTTTATTTTTATTTTATTTCAAAAGAAAATATTTTATGACCCTTTATTAATATTTTAAGATCAATTAATGTATTTAATTAAATGTTTCGATCAATAAATTAATTAAAATATAAAATGGAGAAGTATGTTGATTCATTTAAAATTATACTAATAAGTAAATATTTAATTTTAAAAAAAATTGAAGCTAAAAAGGGGAAAATATTTTAAAATCTTTTTTGTAAAGATTAAAAAAGTTAATTATGAGCATGGATTAAATTAATTTGTTTTTATCAAAAATACTCTTTATATTTGAAAAATAATTATATAATCATAAAAAATATATCAAAAAAAGTATTTGATTGGCAAACTTCACATAATACATTAAATAAATGTGTTTTAAATCTTTAGTTAATATGTCATTTTCATATTTTAAATAATACTGATAAAATATCTGGAGAATAAATGCGTATATGTTTTATCCACTTAATGATATATATTCTTAATATAAAAGTAATAAAAATATTTAATTTTCTTTAATACATTTTAGAATTTTGAAGAATTCTTTAGGATAAATTATTTGAAATCTAATGCAGTAAGTGATAAATCATAGATTCCCATTCAGTTTCTAAACTTACTATCTTTATGAAGCATATAAAATTTATATTTATTTGTCTTAGTCCCTGACACATATTAGAAATAAACGATGTCTTATTAACATATCTCTTGTTGAAAACTTTTTTATAAATTTCTTTTTTATTTAAAATTTTGTCGTGATTTTTAGCTGAATGCTTGGTTTAAGATATTTTTCTAAAAATAAAAATGGTTTAAAACCTATAAATTTAAGTCTTACGTCATAGGATTACATTCATCTGATCTAAAAATTTAAAGATTAATTCAAAATATTAAATTTTGATATTAACTTTCGCAATTTAAATATAAAAATATCCTAATTAATAAAGAATTTGTTCTATTTTATAGAATTTCCTTACTGAGAATTACATTTTAGAAATTTCTTTTACTGATAATCTAATTTATTAAACAAATATTTGGAAAGCTTCACTTTACCGCTTATAATCAAGTGTATAGGCTAAATCATAATATTTTGACAGAATTTATAAATAAAAATATCATGAAATAAGTAAAGTTTATCTAAGATTTTCTGTTTAAAAATAATATTTAAAAGCCTTTTCTATACCCAGTTTCTATAATATTTCTTTAAAAAAAACAAGGAAAAAATTGATATAATTAAGATCGAATTCTGTATTAAGTAAGATATTTTGAAAGGGTTTTTAGATCTTATTTTCTTGTACAAATGATAAATACATATTATAGACTTCAGTCGATGACTTACTCTCCAATGATTGCGATATTTTATTAAATATTTAGTAGCTTTGCCCAATCAATCAAAATATTTGTACCTATAAGCATATATCTACAAATACATGATTTATACTTATTATATAAGATCGGCTGTTTTAAATCAGATGGATAAGATTGGAGCAATTGCTGTATATAATGGATATTCATGAAACACACAGAGATAAACCATTTCGATTCCTTTAGAAAGCTCATTTATTGCTATAATTAAGTTCTTTTTAACATACCTGTGGTAATTTGATGCTATTACTGTTAAGTATAGATACATTCAATAAATAATTTTATATTATATATTTATAACTTGACTTTTATAGATTTGATCTTGGGCATAATCCTATAATTCTGTTGAAGTATATTTTTCATTTTTGAAAAATTTTGACTTGATTGATGGAATATTTTTCATCAATATCTAGTTTTTTCTCCCTCTATTACCCATATATCAGCAACATGCTGCTTCTGTTGATCATTTTCAGAGTTTAGCACACTGCTCTTTGATAGCATTTATATTCTCAATTTTATATTATAAATCAGGTAACATAGTAAGCAATCCTAAGGAAAATATCACATATGTTCTGATTAATGTGACCGTGCATTAACATGCAATCTGTGTGGTTGAAATTCTATTTAGATATATATTGCATTTTAACAATTTTCCATTAATTATTATTGTCCAATTCTTTAAAAAGCAAAGAGAAGCATTATTTCTATATTCTTCCTTTCTTTTGGTATCTGTAACTATTTTTCCACATAAATATTATATATTTATGAATCCATTTTCTACATTTAAAATAATCTTTAAGTATTTAAATAACAGCAATTATTCTCATCATTTCCTATTTATAGGTATTTATTACCTTAAATTCCAGTATATTCTTCCTTTGCAAATATCATCATTAAATATAATTATCTTAAGGAAAAATTAAAGAAAATTTTTTTAAAGAAGCAGTAAAAAATTTAATAATGTTTGGTTCCTTAAAAGATTAATCGTGAATTAAGAAATGCTCTCAAAATGGCATTTAATCTTAGGTGATTGTTTTTATTTTTAATTAGTTGCATTTCTTTTTGGATGCAATACTTATTGAAAAACATTAACCCTTGAATATATTAAATTCAACCTTATTTTTTTACGCATCAAAGAAACCCTGCGTTAATAGAAGTTTGAAATAAGTATCTTCTACGAGTTATAATAAATTATAAATTTTTTATATAACAAATTTATTTGAATCTCCTCCTCTTAAGATGATTATATTAAATTTAATTTAAACCCATTCATGTCGGATAATTTTTTGAATAAATAATTTCTGGTCTTAATATGCTTTTAAATTCCTATGAAACGATAAAAGTTATGTGACCAACTTCTTTTTCTAAAGGTTATTGCATGGAATAAAAATATTTAGAGATTTTACATGAATATTATCCTTTGCTCTATTATTTATACTACAGTGAATTTTAAAGTATGAATATAGAAAAAGGGTTATTTTCTACTATTTATATTTGCGAAAAGAAAAAATATTTTTTAGTACATTTCTATAAAACATATAATTTTTCTTTATTGTTAATTTTAATTTTTTACAATAAAAACATCTTCCTATCCTCTTTTACAACATTTTTTATTAAGTACTCTGTGCTTACTAATCCTAAATTCATTTGAAATAATCATTATATTCATTGTTTAAGATTTATTTATTTTTTGATTAGTTTTTTCCTGTGTTACAAATATTTTTTTATTCCCACAAAATTAAATATTTCTCTTTTTCTTCAATTTTAATTTTTTTTAGATTTTAAAATAATGAAGTATATTTAGTCTATATTTTATAATTATTGTTATTCATTATTTAATTAAAGGTATAAAATACTTATTGATTATATACCGACATATTTTATTATGCTATTAAACATTTGTTAATTGGGTTATATTATTTAAAATTTTATTGAAGTTAAAAATTTTATTATTTTTCTGTAATATTAAATGATTATATATTTAATTATTTTTTCATATATTTATTTTATTAATATTAAAAAATAGATTAACAATCTTTTAATTATTTTTAATAAAATTGTAAATTATTCAAGAACTGTATCATATTGCATTAACTTCAGTAATTGACCCAAGCTATTTTTTTAATTAATTAAGAACATTTTTTACATTCATATTTTATGGTTCTTTTTAGATAGAATCTTTACTTTATTAGCATAAAAAAAAGATTTAAACCATTTTTAATTAATTTATGTTTCTTGTATTTTATAAAAAATGTTTAATATTCCATCACAGCATGATAAATTTTCTGATCCTTCAGTAAAAATTTTTAATATTTCACATTAAACTGATTGATATTTTATAATTAATATTTTACAACCAATCATTTAAAATTTAGAATTAAAATGACAAAGAATTCTTAAAAATATAAATGATAAACTTCTTTTAATTACTTATTGCAAGTATATTTGATCATATCAACTACTCTGCATGAATATCCATATTCATTATCATACCAAGCAATAATCTTAAAAAATGTAGAATTAATTTGCATAGATGCTTTACAATCAACTACACATGATAAAGAACAACCATTATAATCTGATGAAACTACCTCATCTGTAGTATAACACATTATCCCCTTAAGAGAACCCTGTGTTGCTTCCTTTACTTTATCAAAAATATATTCTAAAGATGTTTCCTTCTCTGTTTGAAATACAAAATCAATCACTGAGACATTGTCCACAGGCACTCTGAAAGCCATTCCATTAATCCTTCCTTCCAATTCAGGAATAACCTTTGTTACTGCTTTGGCTGCTCCTGTAGTTGCAGGGATTATGTTATTACAAGATCTCCCAGATCTTACTTTCTTCTTATAAACATCCAATGTAGATTGAGAATTAGTCAAAGCATGCACAGTTGTCATTAATCCATCCACTATTATAAAATTATCATGAATTAGTTTTGCAAGTGGTGCTAAGCAATTAGTTGTACATGAAGCATTAGAAAATATGCTTTCTCCCTTATAATTCTCATGATTTACTCCATAAACAAACATAGGTGCATCCTCTGAGGGTGCAGTAATAATAACCTTCTTAGCAGTCTTCAAATGTCCCTTGCACTTATCAACAGTAGTAAATACTCCACTTGCCTCAATCACAATATCACAATCATCCCAACTAATATCCTCGGGTGCTTTTTCAAGTGAAATTAATGTTTCATTTCCATTAACAACAATTGAATGACTTCTTTTTTCAATCTTAAAGTTGCTTCTTCCATGAGTAGAATCATAAGTCATAGAATATGCTGCATAATCAATTGTAATGAATGGATCATTAATCTTATATGTAGGAATGCTTCTCTCTGTTAATACCCTGTGCACCAGCTTACCTATCCTACCAAAGCCATTTATTCCTATTTTAAGACTCATGGATGTTTGTTTATCATGTTTTTATTTTGTTTTATTCTGAGACTCAATTAGTCTCGAAGTTTATTAATTTGATTGATATTTCCAAAATATCTTTATGTTTCAAAATGAAAGAATGTTTTATTTTAATTATTATTTTTATGTTTTTTAAATATTTTTATTATTTTTATTATTTTATGGTAAAATTATACATCAAATATCTTTATAATATTAAAGATATAATTGTGGGAGAGCATTAACATTTATAAATATAGATTATCATAAATCAAGTATAATATCTTAAAAAATTTCCTTAAAATCAATATTATTAAGCAAGTCTGGAATTTTGGACAAATATTAATTTTTTTAAAAAAATAATTTAATAAAATGCTTATTAATCTTCGTTTTTAAAAACTGTTTTTAAAGGGTTAAAAAATAGCCTTAAATAATCATTTCTTCTGAGTGTGTCGGATGTTATTTTTTTGATTTGTTCTCAAGTATTTTCAGTCAATTAAGTATTACCTACTTAAATATGTAAATAGACTTTTAGTGTAGTTACATATGAAATGATGAAATACGGAAATCAATGGAACAAATAATCACACCATTCATCTTCCTAATTTAAAACTGTTAGAAAATACTAACTATGGTGTTTTAAAAGATAAGAAAATTCGAATATAAAATTTAAAAAAAATATTTAATAAATGAACTGACTCATTATATATTCTAATTTACATAAAAATAGATATTTAAGCCACAGCAATAACATTATTATTTTCCCGGCAAATGCGGAGAAAATATAAATGCGAAGAATTAAATAAATTATGGTTCCCTTAGATTTTAATAAAACAAAAAAATATATAAGCCCAAAGGTATAGAGAAGGAGCCTAAAGCCCATTACTTCAGACACTTACAAGATAAAGTGTTCCAGACATACCACAGAGACCTTGTGATTATATTTTAAAAATTATTTGTATTATTTCCATCTTAACTGGGTCTCAATTCACATAAATAATTCTATTTTTATAGCATATATGTATGATTCTTTTTTATTTTTGTGTGTTAGGAAGGAACCTGGAAGTTTATTATTTTTAAAAAAAGTAAAGATAAAAATATTTAATACCCCTAAAATCTTTTTAAAATATCAAGTTAAATTTTTTTTATTATATTTTCTTAAGCCCTTTAAGATCCGCCCCATAAATCCTCCTTGTTACATCTTCTCCACAAAAAATACAATAAATAGTATTTTAAGTTTTTTTTTTCTGTCTTTGTGATTTAATTGCACATATTTTTGTGTTGCTATTTCCTTCAATCGTATTCGTGCGCATGCCGTTAAGGAAATTCTTAAAAAATTTTAGAAGCCTTACAGTCATTTATAAATAGTTATTATCTAAATAAGCACTTCAATATCCTTTCCAATTATCAGTGTAGATTATTGATACGAGAACAACATATTTTGAGATTATTTCTCTCAACATGACTTTGTCGCGACTTTCAACGCTAATGACAAACATTTTTTCTTTTTAGTCCTTTTAGCCCCGGCCACGATCC
>KK365148.1:66618-85100 GCA_000385875.2 Anncaliia algerae PRA339
AAAAATAAAAATAAAATAATTTTTAAACAATTATTATTCTCCTTCATGGGCAAAAAAATTAAACCAAAAAGAGTAAAGGCATTTTTTAACAAGCCAAAGAAACCCACAACTCCAGAGGAGCAAAAACAAGAGGAAGAATCTTTTTTAAATGCACTATCATATAAACTTAAAAACAACATTAAACCACCATATTTTGTTATGTTGGATACAAACTTTATAAACTTTGCTATTAAAAAGAAAATGGATATAAAAAGGAATCTAATGAGTTGTTTGCTTAGCAATTCTAAATTATTTGTGACTGAATGTGTTATTGCTGAGTTAGAGAAGCTAGGAAGGGCCTATAGAGTAGCATTGGGTATCGTAAAAAGAGATGACTTTAACAGATTACAGTGTGATCATAAAGGTACTTATGCTGATGATTGCATTGTGAATAGGATTACAGCATCAAGGTGCTATATTGTTGCTACATGTGATACTGAATTAAAAAATAGAATAAGGAAGGTGGGCGGTGTTCCGATTGTTTCTATAATGGGAAGAAAATTTGATGTTGAAGGATTATAAGTAGTAAATTTAATAATATTATCAGAATAAATATATTTAATTGGAAGATTACTGATTCTCATTCATCATATCTTTTATGTATTTATTAAATTTATGTTCTTCCTTATCAACTTATTTATTATTAAAAGAGTTTATTTGGCTTACTAAATTTAATTCTTTGCAAATTTTTGTCTTTCCACAATATTTTTTACTTTTTAAAATAAAGAGTTTTTGATGTAAGAGATAACAAAGGCACAAAAATATATGTCCTTTTTTAACTAATAAAGATAAAGAATATTTTATTAATGTTAAAATACATGACTCTCGTATCTTATAGGCACGGTTTTAGTACCAGAGAGAAAATTAGAGTATAAGGATCTATTTAATGTTGTTTTATTAAAATATTTTCCTTCATTGGTTTATCCTTTATTCATAGAGTCATTACTTCTTTTCTTTATATGCTTTGTTTTTTCTAGAAAAAACTAAAACCAAAATCATGTTAGTGATGTACGATATGCACAGATCTTTGTTCTTTTATAAATTGTTCAATACAAGGTACTAAATTTCTTTGTTTGTTTTAGGTAATAATTTTATAAAATTATTATTTAGACTCATATATTCCTCTAAGGACCATTTCCTGGTTTGATATCAATCCTCTGTAATATTTTCGTTTCCAAAAATCCATAAATTTGTGCTTATTTAAGTTCATCTACTACTTTTAAAGAATTCTCAATATCATACTGGTTAACTATGATGAATAGCTTAAATTAAAAATCATCTTTGAAATAGTTAAACAGGTACGCTTAACAATTTAGACATCTTTTGTTGATTTAATCTTTAATAAAATGCATAATAAAATATATTTTGTCTTTTATTAATATTGTTTATATATCTTTTATCAGAATAAATGGTTGTTTTTGGAAGGTAATGTAATCAAATTAATAAACTACTTTATTTTTATTTTTTTGAGAAGTCTTTTGTATATTAAGCACTCGAAACATTAAATATCATTAAAAACATAGGAATTGTCTAAAAATATTCTAAGATTTCATAATTTGCAAATAAATCATCTTATATGATAGATTATTCTTAAAATCTCTTTAATAAAATATAGGAAATTATGACAAATACAATTTCACCAGATTATAATTAATCAATTGATTTTTTTATCTAATTTTCTAAATTCTCTCATATGTAATTTTACTAGCTATAACTAAAAATTTGACATATTAACAAAATAAATAGATAAAAAATTCCCTCCAATTTACTTTTTTTGGAGATGCAATTAAGTTCAATCTTTTATATTAAAAATATATTTATTAAAAAATGATTGCATGTCCTATAATGAAAATTATAATTTTTGAATATTTGATCATATTTTGTGTTTTTACAAAAGGCACACAAGTAACAAAGAATTTATCACAAAATGACGATTTAGAAGCCATTTCAAGCACAAATAATCTTTTAAAAGAAAAAGCAATTGATAGTAATACTTTTGTTTACAAAAACTTTTTTAAAACAACTTCCGGAAAAATCATTTCTTCTAGACACCACAATATATCAACTACCAAACGGAAAAATATAGTTCCGCGTTCACTGTGCATGGCTAATAAACAAAAGGAGACTCTGATTTCAAGAAATTATAATTTCACCCAAGATAGCAAGAAAAGTAAATTAGATGATTCAAATTCAAAAAATCCCATAATAGGAAAAAATCCATTATTCATTTTCGAAGATCGTAATGGCGAAAACACAGTAAATAATTCAGATAATTGTTTTTTGAAATCCTCTGAAATGAATTTTGATAACCAATCAATGAATAATATATGTTTAAAGCAATATCACTGGAAAAAATCTATGGTGTATAGATTTAACTCAACACATTCTTTTGATAATGTCATAAAAAATATAAGTGAGATCAACAATTATGTAGACAAAATGCCAGAAAACAACATAAAAATCAACAAAGAAACACTTACACTGTCATCTGAAAAACATTCTTTGCATTTGTATACGCCTAAAAATAGTTCTGATAATTTTTATAATTCTTGTAAGGCCATCGAGGATATTGCAAAATATATTAATTATATCAGAATAATTGAAAATGATAACTTTTTTAGCTTTTCTCTATTAATTAATTCTGTGAATAGAAATATGAAGAATCTAAAGAATCATTATAATTTTATTTTACATTTACAACCTGGATTTGATGAATTTTATGGTATAATGTCGAAAAAATATTTAAGTGAGGAAATTATAAGAAACCAGGAACATGAATTATTTCACTTATGTGATGAGTTTTTTAAATTTGAGAAATGGATCACCGAAACCTATAATTTAAAAAATTTAGATATAACTACAACCACATCTAATCACTATGAAAGTTATGTTAGAATATTAAGAAAAAATGATAATTTTCAAAAAATAAATATTCTCAAAATGTATGTAGATGTCTTAAATTCAGATAATTACAAATTATTATTCCAACTTATTCCCGGATTTAACTTTATTAAAAAAATTGAAAATATTACTAGTGTGAAATCCCAAATAGTCCTTACGATAAGATATTTACAATTAATAATTATGAAATTTGAAACTTTTAGATTTAATCACCTTTATAAAAATAAAATACTGATGATAGATTTAGAATATTTATTTTCAAATGATGATTTTAAAGAAACCATTGCGATAATAACAAATCTTTATAAAAAGATAATTTTACTTTGCAAAAATACAACTAATATTCTAGAAATGTCTAATGTATACAGTTTTTTGCTTTTTGTTAGGGCCAAATATAATGAGATTTTCCAAAAATTAAATCTTAGTGAAGCAGCTTTTTCAGTAGATTTTAATGAAGATGATACGATAAAATGCAAGTTTAAAGATCATAAATTTTTGACTCCTCAATTGTTAGAAAAATTAAATACGACATTTTTATGAAGGGAAGACAATGATTTTATATTTAAACGAGTCCAATTAATTTTCAGATTTATAAAAATTAAATGGAAATATTATTCTTAATTAAAATAAATTCCTAATATTCCACAACTTACAATATATATTCTATTATATATAATAACATCTTGATAAATATTGTACACATATTAATTGACATTATATATTTATGTTTTTTAAAATTTATAAGAAATGCCTTCATCACCATTTATTCAAAACACATCTTTTTTTTCAATTTTACGTCTATTAATATGATTGGGTTCTTTATTTTTTTAAAAGGAAAATAATTATGATATTTTATTTATTCATTTCTATAAATAAAATGCCATTCTTGCACATATTTACCCTATTTATACTTTAATTCCTTCTATCCCATAAATTATCAATGATAATTCAAAATTCTATTCATTTATCTAATGTCTTTAATTGAAAAATAATTAAACCAGAAAATCCATCATTAAGAATTTAAGTAATGATGACAAAGTAATATATTGATTGGATTCTATCAGGTTTCCACGCGCGATACTATTCATATTTAAAAGTGGAAAATTAAAAAATCTTATAATATATTTATAATAGCCTTTATTTAAGCTTTCTTCATCACAAATCACACTAATAAATCTTTGACCCCGCTTGATCGAAAGCATATTCCAATTTGTATCTAATTTCTTTTGCTACAATTAGCTTCCTGCTGATTCAACTGCATATATATTACATGAATTTGAGATATGTAACAGTTTTTTTTGAAGACATCAATTTGTAAGATACTTATTTGAAATTAAATTTATGAAACAACATTTATGTATTTATTTTTGTCTTTTTGTTACAATATTAAATATTTAAAAAATTATAGTATATAAACAAAATATTGTAACTGACCCCAAACGATGAATAAAAGTTGTGAAAGTAAATATTTTATTAAAATTATAATTGAAAGTTACTTCAGCACAGGGAAGATATCCTTGGGTTGTAACACTTTTTTATGAATTTTGCTATTTACATCGATTATATATCATCTTTGATTTTCGATTTCTTAGAATTACTAAATAAAACTTTTAAATTTATTTACCTTTTAAAGCAATATACCCAAATAAGTTTTTAATTCTGAAAATAGTAATTTTAATTGAACCAATATAAGTACTAATATAACTATAATTCTTTAAATGAATATCATAAGAAGGAAAAATTTAATATGGTTTTGTTTTTTAAAAAATGCCAAACTGGCACCATGGAGTTCAGTAAACACTCAAAATTCTTATTCTTGCATTTCCTCAGATAATCATTTAATTAAAAACATCCTCCTTAATGAGGAATTAGCAGATAGTAATGCCATAAAACCATTCCCAAAGGATTATTTTATATCAAATCAGCAGAAGAGATTAATTAAATGGAGAAATTATTATGCAGATCTGAATCATGACAAAATAGATCAAATCCAAACCTCAAATTCAAGCGCCTTTTATAATAATTTAAGGGAAGAAAGAAACTTCATTAATATTAGTTAGGGGATAAAGTGCAGGTTAGATACTTCGGTTTCCGAAAACATTATTCTTGAGGGGGAATTTACAAAAATAAGCAAAAATCAAAACAATGAAACACTATTAAGAAAAAATTGCCATGGTTTATGGAATATTGACTCCGTAAATGGTCAAAATAAAACTATGAAAGAAAAAATTCTGATGACTCCACATTGGAAAAAAGTTATGATTCATAGAAGTTACACATTGTTTATTCTGATATTGTTATAGAAATGGAAGTTTTATTTGATAATGATGTTAATAAATAATCAGAACAAAATGAGAACAATAGATAAGAAATATGTGATATTAAAGTAGAAAATCATTTTTTATATTTATATAAAGTTAAAATTGGGGAAGTGAATTTATGTATGGGAATAATAATACTACCACAAAAAACGATCGATACATTAATTACATGATGAGGATTGAAAATGATAGCTTCTTTAATTTTTCTTTTGTAATAAATTCTGTAGATAAGAAATGGAAAAAAATCAAAGATCAGGGAAGGGTTTATTGAATTTTATGGTGTTTTATCTAAAAATTACCCCAGCAATAAAATTATAATTTCCCATCAAAATGAAATATTTGGTTTGTGAGAAGAATTTATTAGATTTAGGAAATAAGTCCCCATGACATATAATTTTAATGGTTTGAATTGTAGTAAAAAAAACCAACGTACATCTTGCAAGATATTTGTATCTTTTAAAACAAAAGGCTCCTCACACAAAAAAATCAATCTTAGAAATGTACATTGATCTCTTTTATTCAGAGAATTATAAAATATTATTTTTCCTCATTCCCGGATTTAATCTAATACAAAAAATAAAATTTTTTAATGATAACAAGTCACCCTCTGTAAGAATTATAGGGTATTTGTAATTAATACTTTTAAAATTTGAATTTTTAATATATGAATTAGTGTGGATAAATAACACCGATGCAGTTAGTCTAAAGAATATTTGTTTAAATAAAAATTTTCACGAAATGATTACCATCATTACCATCATTTTCAGAAATATTATTAATTTATGCAATATTAATGATAGTAGAGGAAATATTTGATATACAAAATTTTTTACTGTTTATTAAAGCCGAATATTACAATATTTTTGAAAAGTATGAGCTAAAAAATGCCTTGAACAATATGAACTTTGAAGAAGGTATAACACTCGTATTTGCTTCAAAGATATTAATTTTTTTTGCCATAGAGCTATCAAAAAAATTAAAAAACTTCATTAGAAAAAGAGAACAAGCTGTTTAAATCTAATGATTGCCAAAAACATTAATTAAAAGCATTTTAGGAATATAAAAGCTATCTAACTCAAAAAACAATTTGTTTAAGCAAATATTTTTCTATTATCAGGTTAAAAATATCTATAACAAAAAATTTTACATATTCCTGTGCTTATTATAAAATTTTAAAATTTATAAATATGCGTTCACTGGGTATTTTTAATATATCTGTGTTTGAATATCTTTAAATTCTCATGATATTATATATTCAGATAAAAATAATCCTTCAAAATAGATACTGAAAATTGAGATTGTATCGATACCTTTATTATACTGTGCAATTTAAATGTTTGGAAATAATTAAATGTCGTTTAGATAGAAAATGATTCGATTTTTATGCAATACATATGTTCATTATAGCAAATCTTTATGTTTAGTTATTTGCAAATTAAAAATTTTAATTTAGAATGATTACACAAAAACATCTATATATCTGTTGTAGCATGACACAACTAATGTTATCTTTATAATCGCATAAAATTTAAGTAAGAATGTTGTTATCTAGGTAATTATCAAATATTAAATCTAGTATTATTTTAATTTAAAAGATAATGTCATAAGAGCATATAAATCTTATGATGATTACCGAATATTTTTCTTTTAAAAATAATTGATTCTAAAAACCTTCCTTGCAAAATTGATGCTTAACCATAAAGTAGACGATCTGAGAGATTAGCATAATGTTCTTGATTTTCTTAGATATTTGATAAAATTAGAATTTAAGGAAAAAGGCAGTTAAAAACAATTCAAAAGTATGCCTATAATATGGAATTAATTTTATAAACCTGTAATTACTAATGTTATTTTGACTCTGATAGAGAGATAAAATGAAACCAAATCGGAAAAAGGAAATACAAATTTTAGATTAAATAGTAAACTCTTATCTAGTTTTAAGAAGAATGACGCAAAGAAATCAAAAACAACGCAGCTATATACAAGAGAAGAGATATAAATATGCTTTTATAAACAAAGAAGTTTCTAAACCATTTTAACATATTTATACATGTTAATAGGAGTAATAGAAAAGCGTTATACAAGTGCTATATTACCTCCTCAACTCTTCTTGGCAATAATATTTGACTAATCTTGTCTAAATTACGCATACAATCTAGATTCTAACCCGAAATTTACTTGAGATGTTTTATTTGTTATCGTAAATTAGTAATTTCAAGATCAAGAACCGATGTTTAGTTAAAAATAGCTACATTATTATAATTAAAAAACTATCTTCATAAAGCCAAGGTTAAAATTTAAAAATAAATCGGATATAATATTCTGGCGCACCATATTCTATTAAAGAAAAGATTGATAAGAAATTAACTAGTACAGATGGAGAAGATTATTTAGAAACAACAAACTGTTAAAAAATATTCTGTTTACTCCATCACGCTGCTCCAGTATAACAAAGGTAATAATAAATTTAAAACATAAAAACAACAGGCTGCATCAAAAAATAAAGCATTAGAAAAATAGAATTTAAGAAGATATAAGTATAGTTTAATAAAGTATCTCATAAAATCCCGAGTTTAGCGATCTAAATAATTATTAAATACGTCGCTTTAAATAGTTTTAATTACATGAAACTTTAATTTAGGGTAATATAATTTTAATTATATATCGACAAATAAAATTAACAGAAAAATATTTTTTTCGTTTTTTTTTCTACTCAATGGCTAGTTATCAGTGACACAACATTCAATGTAACCACTACAAGTATAATATAGTATATTTTTCAAAGCCTTTACTTATAAGCTACACCCATAAAGGATCCAGCTAACAGGGAAAGTACGACAATAGTTTTATAAAATATTAATTAAACTCTATAGAACTTCACGTTTAATTATAAACCTTACTAACTGTAAAGTAATGAATTTTTTGTCTTTTCTCCTACAATTCTAGTTAAATTCAATAGTTTCTAATTTCTTTAAATGATAATAGTATGAACTATTGTTAATGCATCAACGAAACGTAGGAAATGGGGCATTTTATGCATATAAGAGTATTCTTTTAATCTATAATAAGAAGAAAATGAGTTGCTATATGTAATTGAATCTACATGAGCATATTTTTTAATAAATTGGTTAAAGTTTCTTTCTATCTAAAATTAATACAGTTGGATCGACAGGTAAGCCGATTGGTCGAGTCCAAAGAGGACATAAAGGGGAGTGATGATCTTAAAGAAAGGAGATCAAAGGCTAATTGGCGATTTAAGTGATTGAATAAGCTTAAATAGAAAATTTTTGAATAAAGGATGTCTTTTCTAAATTCTACTTGTATTAAAATATATAATGTCTCAGCGCAGGGAAACCCGAAGAAATCCAACCGATGCAATTATAATTTCCTTTTCGGTAGATTTTTCAGCCATACCCAAGATCCAAACACCATCAACACGAGGACCTTTATGGTATTTTACCATTCCAAATTTAATCTCATCAATTTCTACGATGGTGTTTGGACCTCCTATTTGCTAAGGTTAATTGTAATACTTATCAGTGACAGAATTTTCAATCCCCTCTAATATACGATTGATGGCACTTTTACTATATCCTAAAACAAAAATAATGTCATTCACACTTAGGCTATTAGTCAACAATTATATATTCTTATTAATTCCCAAATTTTTAAATCAAAGCCATTAAATAAAATGTTTTCTAAAATATTTAAACTAATACCAAAGAACATATGCTTTCAAAGATAATTAGCCTCATTATTCTTTAAAATTTTCCTTGGATTATGCTCATAAAGACAAGATTTTAACCTTTTTTAGAACTATTCAATTTTATGATTTAAAATTCTTTTGATTTCATTTTCTTATCCACCGATATGCCAAGAAATTTATTAATTTTTAAATATATTTAAAGCATATATGTATATATTTTTAACCGAAGAGGTTGTTTATATTATACAAGTTCTTTGTACAAATGAATATCTAATAATTGATTAAAATTATTAATTTATTTATATTTATATTATCATTATGACTTTGATTTTAAGAGTATTTTTTTAAATTAAACTATTTATACTATTTTCTAGTTAAAAATTAATACCTATTCAAAATATCTTTATTAAGAATTTATTTAAAAAAAGATTTTAATCAAAAGAATTTATTAAATCAATGAAATGGATAAAAATTTAATAAATTCATTTTTTTTGTTTCTTTTTTAAAATTTAATAAAAATGTTTTTAATGGGATTCCAATGATTTAAACGAAAAGGCGGAGTACAAGGCATTAAACAAATAATTTTCAGTTTTTGTAAAATAATCTGATGTTTAAAGCCATTCAAAAAGTTTATTAATTGTTTTATGTTTTAAATCGTCATGTAATTTAACAGATTATTAAATAGAATTTCTTAAATTAAATTATATGTAGAAATTTAAGAATAATATATTTATAAATAAATCATAGAGCAGTCATAAAATTAAAACACTGATTGCTATATATTTTTATATCATATAATATTGGTTAAAATTATATTCGGTAAAATATTTCTATAAATAATAATGCCTAAGTTGTATACAGAAATTTAATTTTACTTTGTTCAAAATAAGCCAAATTCTACCCATTTTAGCATATTAAAAGATCAATTAATCTTTTTGTATCTTTTCTCATTCTTTGTAATTCTAAATGTTTTGTATATCAAGCAAACAAAAATTTGAGTAGAAACCTTTTATCAAACCAATCAAAATTCTAATCTGAGCAAATTTCTTGGTTTAAATACATGCTTTAGATCCTTTAAATTCTTTAAGCTATGTTTGCAACAGATTTTTGAATCACATTTAGATATTATATTAGAATTTTGGTGATTAAAATACTAGGATCTAATAGCAAATTTTAGAAACAAAATTACTTTTAAAAAAAGCAGAAAATTTTTTTACCACTTTTTCCAGATAATAATTTATAAACATTTATATGCTGGTAAATATATTTAATCCCTACTTTGTTATGTTAAACCAAAGCAGTTAGGTTTTATTTTGTGTGCTTTATGAAGAGATTCCATTTTAAATGCTCTCAATATATGAAAATTGTTTATATTATTTATATTTTTTTTGATTTAATAATCGTTTTGATTTAAGCTGAAATGTTTATGTATTAATCTCATAACTTTTTTAGTTATCAAAAACAAATGCTAAAATATAATCTTTTCAAAATATATAATTATTAGGAATACTACAATTTATTGAACTAGCCATATTTTGTGAGAAAATATAATTTTTAGACGATCAGATCGTCTTGACACTGGTGAGAATCTTAGAATGGGAAAGATATGAATTAAAATTTTTTGATTATGCCATTATAGATGTGCAAGATCATAGTTAATTTTAATATAAAGGACTAGGGATCTTCCTTTATAGCTACAAATATTTACGTAATGAGTAAACCAAATGTCCAATCAAACAATCAATATTTTTATAGTATATGTTTGCCGAGTATTTTTTGTAAAATATATTTAGCAGATAGTCTAAGTTATCAAAGTATCAAATTATTACTTGATTAAATGTACATCTTAATGATATTTTTAGTATATTTGAATGAAATATTTAAGATGGGTTGGATATTTAAGGGTTACCCCGATTGACATTGTTTAAAAAGATATTGTGAGACTTTGAAAACTTCATCATTTATTTAAATTGTGGGTTTATATACAATTTGTCCTGGTATATAAACCAATACGCTACTTAAACTCCTTTTAATCTGGCCCCTTTCCATGAATCAATTATTGGCTCTATTTGATCCAGCTATGTATATGATTTATAAGGGATCAATTACAGGATTATTATTTTTTACATTATATTTAATGTTATATGCTGATGTAAATATCTTGCACAAAAATTTTTTTGTTTTCATAGACTTCATAAAAAGTTTAAAATATGAAAATATATGTCTTAAATAATCGTTTCAAATTATATATTTATCATATTCTCTTGTATATTTAACAAAAATTATTTCTTTAAATATTTGGTTATGAATGAAGTAAAAATATAATCTAAAAAAGGTTAATGAGACAAAAGAGATTTTTAGTGATAATTTGAAATTATATATTGCCCATGTTAAATTATATTATATTTTTATTGTGTTTTATAAATCTTTATAGTTCTGCATCTCAGGATTCATTTAAAGATTCTATCATCGAAAGAAATAAAAATAGAAAAGAAGAGGTAGATGAAATTGCAAAAGGTTTATTACTATATGGTAATTCTCTACAAAGTTTTGGAGATTGTCTTGAATGTTTTCTTGTTTTGATGTGCAGTGAAAACGACCCCGTTGGAATGAAATTTATTGAAAATATTTCGGAAGAACGGAAAAGGATTTTAAATGAATCTTTAGTGCAAATATTTAAACAAGGTTATGATTTTTTAAAAGTAAAACTTTTTTTTGACAATGCACATTCTTTTATATTATTAGATAGTGGTAAAATTTATGAATTCCCTAGTTCAGTTCGTGCATATTATAAAAATGCAAAGGATTTTCTTAATTCGTCGAATCATATTAAAGAGTTTTATGATGAATGCATTGAGAAAGCTAAAAGAATTATTGAGGGTTATTCGGAAGATCAATATTATCATACTGATGCTCGAAATGAAATTTGTTTTAAATTAAGAGTTCTATTTTCAGAATTCAAATTTACATATTACAAAATTTTTGTTGATTTATATAGATTGCATAAATATTTTTCTCTGTTTTTAAATACATATGAAGATTTCTATAAGAATTGGATTCAATTTTCTGAGCAATTTAAATATCGGGTAATTTTTGGTAATTACTGCCGAAATATCGAAAGAAAAGTGATTAAATTTGATAAGATATTAATTGATGAAAAGATTAAAGAAATTAAAGAACTACAAAGAGAAATTATAAATCATTATGATAATATAATAAAATCTTCTTTAAATTTAGATAGATCAGAAACTTTTGAAGAAAAATTTGAATTTGTTTACACTTGCGAGATTTTTTTAATAAAGTCTCAAAACCTATATCGATTTATAAGAGAAAATAGATTCTATATTAAAAGTACGCATATCAAAGAAGGATTAGTTGTAGAGGAGAATATTCAAGATAAAATGTGCAATAAATATCTCAATGAAATTGAACAGATTTCTAATGAGATACGAAATAATCAGGACATCAAACGCTATGTAAACATCATTTGGGGTTTTTTGCTTATAATGATTACAGTTGATAATACAATTTTAGATGGAGTTATACGTAAGAAACTTCACAAAATAAAGAATTCATTTGAGGAAGGAAACAGAATAAATATTTCTTTATTGTCAAAATTTGTAGGAATGGAGGAAGCTGCAATAAAAAATTACTATGAAAGATCTAAATTGGTTTATTTAGACATAATGCCAAGAAGATTTTCGAAATTAGAAAAAAATTATTTTAATCTAAGTTCATATTATTTCACTAAAGATATTATTTCAGAATTTACTTTTTTTTTGTTATTTGATAAAGCTTTATCTTCTGAATCAAAATTGAAAGATGAACTTTATGCAGATTCAAGGAAGATTTTAAGTAGAAAATTTGATGAGATATTGATAATCAAAAATACTTCAGAAATTTTAAGATTGGCAATTGAGGATTTGGAATGTGATATTGGTAATATTAATTTATGGTTCTTGGAAGATAAAATAATTGAGGAAATAACTAATGAAACAGAAGAGTTTTGATAAATAAAATATATTAGTTAAATATGTAGTTTTAAGCAAGACATGATAAAAAGTTTTTATTTTTTGCAATGCTTTTACACATATTCGGTTTAAATAATTAACTAGATTTTTATATTAGACTAAATCTAATGACGTTTTGCCTCCTTTTGTGCTTATTATTCAATTAATTTTATAATAATTGAAGAAATAAGAATTGGCAGATAATGGGCGTTATGCCTGTAAAATATTGGAAGAATGATACAAACATTTTTAATGAATATATACAAGCAACAAAATATAATAAATATATGTATTAATTTTAAAATGAGCAAAATATAAATTAGGGTAGAATTTTTTGACGAGAATATTTAAAATTTTTATTTACTATATAAATGAGTTAAGAATATTTTATGAGACAATTTCATTTCGGATAAAATTCATTCAAAAATATGCAATCTACTTGTTATCCATGTTGGCATCGTACACGTGAATGACGCATTAGGAAGATAATGCAAAGGATATTTAAATTATCCAAGAGGATTGTTGTAGCCAAAAATAACGTTTTGGCCAAAAATATTCAAACCTTAAATTTTTTAAAAAATAAATTTTATCTATTAGAAAAAAATGCTGTAATTTACAGCATTTCATACATCCCTTCCACAACACCTTCTTCTTTTAAAAATTTTAGTCTATAGAACATTAAAAAACCGAGGGAAAATTGATGGGCAAATAGGAGGGGTTTTTTCTATTGGTTGGTTTTTAACCTAATAAATGGGAAAAACAATATAAGATATATATTATATAATATTAAAAAATATTATTTTTGTTAAGTGGGAAAAAATTTTAGAACTTTATACACTTTAAATGATAGAAAATGTTCACCTTAATGTATTTTTTATTTTTCAACAATTTCTAGATATCTTTGTTGCATATGCAACTTTATTTTAGCAAAAAAATTTTTTGCTTCATGTTTTATTTAAGTTTCTTATATTGTTTTTCTTTTCCTTCTACATTTCTATGCAAAATTCTTTACCTTATATAGTTTTATTTTTTGTTCTTAATCCTCTACATGATTTCCATATTTGTTCACATCAATCTTTAAATTATAACATGATTGATTCTGGATTTCATATAAGTTGTTTTTCTAATTTATTTAACAGTTTTTTGACATTTTAATTTTCTAATTTAATTGATTGACATTTATTTAAATATAAAGATACAAAAATTTTGATTTTTAAAATCATTTCTTAAAATATATTCAATTATATATTGTTTAAGCTTACTTCTAGATTTATGTCCTATTGATGCACTTATTTTTTAAAAAATCTTCATATTGCTTCAATTGTTTGCGCATGCAAACCAGTCAATGGACCGATAAAATTAAATGGATCCTTCACTGTAAAGGGTGATAATAAATTATTAGCAGAAAAATACTTTAAATATGGCGGCCATTAATTTGATTATACTTGAATAAAATGTATAATCATCTGCTCTATAGCGTTTCCAAATGTTTCATATTTTCTGTTTTGAATTTTTTTATTAGAAATCTTCCTGTACTTCGATCTATGCCCCAAATATCCAAACTTGTTTGTGTATTCTTCCTTTGTAGTTTTTCGCCCCCCTATACACGTCTAATCTATTTCTACCACATGTTCAGTTCCACGTATTTTATTCAACAAAGTTTCTTATTTCAAAGTGATATTTTCAAGCTATATTCTGATTTGCTTTTCAGTGCTCAAGTGCTTTCGTTTAGCATAATAGCTATAGAATCTGGTTTAATGCCTAGAATGTGATAGAAAGTTAATTTTAATTAGCTAAACAAGCTAAAACTACTTTTAAGTCTAAATTTAATTTCATGTGCTGAGCATTACACCCTACATCTTCAATAATTTTACACAAAGGACGAATATACAATTCTTCCTTACGCCCACATTTGTTGCAAAAAAATCCCGAAGATTTTTTACTTTTATATAGTTCTTAAGTTCGCTTTCTCAAAGCTGATGTGTCACTAATTTAAAAAACGACTCTTTTATATTGCTAAAAATTATTTTTAAAGCATATTTTTTAAAAATAATTAATTTAGACTATCTTGAAAACCAAAAATTTTACAATGTTTAGTTTAGAAATTTTTGGTAAAAGTAACTTAAATCATAAAAAATTTTTTTACTTAATTGGTCAAAAGCCAAACAACAGAAAAAATTCCCCTTCCTATTGTACCCGCCAATTTCCCTCGGTTTTTTAACGATAACATAGCTAACATTTTTTTGGTTTCATTTATAATTCTTTGGTTGATTTATTATATATGAAAAAGTAATTCTTTGGCTAGAGACTAAAATTTGGCAAAAAAATTAATTTATTGGGAAAATAAAAAATAATGGGGTAAGGTATTAAAACTTTGGTTAAATAAAATTAAGATCGTTTTTAATTTTTGATTATATCTAAATCCTCATTAAATCTATAATTTTTTTAATCAGTAGTCAAAAAATCAATCTTGATCGCAAATAGACCTACTTAAAATATTTATTGCATTTAAATACGCTATAATATGATTTTAGAACAAATAACTATTAAATTAACAACAATATTATGCTATTATCACTTATATGGTTATTATGTAAGCTTTATGAATCATTTAATTTAAAATTATTCAGAATAATACTAGATTAAAAGTATAGGTCAAGAAGAAAGTTGTGAATTTACCATAAATAATAACAAACAACATTTTAGTGAAGCAAATCTTGATCATGATAAAAAGATAACCAAATTTTCATTTATTAATAACAAATCAGATAATTTCACTCGAGGTTTTTTAAATGAATATAGCAAAAGAAAAAATATTCATTGTTATAATGATTTCAATTCTTCATTGGCAGGTTTTGAAGATAACAATATATGCAGCATAGGAGAAACAGAAAACATTAGAGTTGAGAAAGCAAATATTTCTCAAGGAGTATTTTCAGAAAAATCTCAAGAAGCCAAAAAAACTAAAAAAAATATTACAGACTACAAAATGGGAATCGACAAAATAAACATTTTCAAATAAGAATTAAATATATCTTTAGAGTTAAAATCAACAGAAAATAGCACTAGTGATACTATTGTAAATATCGATTATAATACGTCAGATACATCGGAAGAATTTTCTAAGAAGATGATAAACGAATCAGATATAAGCGTTAACAACGATTATTTATAGTCACCTGAATCAAAAGACTTGCCAATTAAAATAAAAAGTTTTGATATTTAGGTTTTGCAGAACAGCAAAGTTTATTCAACATGAAATCTGTTCTAATTATTATAAAGCTGATTTTATCGAGAGTTTACAAAAAAAGGTTATTAAAAAACTATTTAAGAAGAATTTGCAATATAAAAGAATTTATTTAGATTCAATTAATTATATGATTTCCAAATTTATAATTGACGATTTAAACAATATTGAATGCTATTGTCCTGACTTTATGAATGCATATGGCGTTATAAGAAAAAGCGTTGCGTATTCTGAAAAATTGGGAAAAAATGTAAGTTGGGCGGCAATAGAGCATTAAATTATTATCTTAACTAAATATTCTTTATTAAATATTAATATCATTTATTTTAGGCAATAAGGTAATTAAAAAAAATTAAAAATAGAGTTCTCTTCTATTTCAAATAATATAAAGAAAGATTTATAAACCGATTTTTTAGCATTTTTATTTTCATATACATTCAATTACTATTTTCACGTAAAAATTTTTTAATATTTAAGTCAAAATAAAAATGAACATGGTTATTAGAAAAATAACATACGCTGCCATTATTTGTCTAAATTGATGATAAAGACCTGAAATAATAAAAAGCAAATACATAAATATATAAACAATTTATTAAGCAGAAAAACATACCATTTATTTTGAAAGTCTTTTATTTAAATTTTTTTTGCTTATAATTAAATATTTCAAAAAAAATAATTTTTAGATTTTAAATTATAAGGATTTTTATTTTAAATATATTTTTCACCAGAAGGGCAATAAGAAATAATGGAATATTAATAATGTTTAGTAGAAGTAAAATTTTGTAAAGCATTTTTAATCTAAAATAGTATCTTGATTTCTTGTTCTCAACGAATACAAAAAAGTGCTCATAACTTTACAATGAGAAAGTCTAATTTCAATTAGATGTAATGTTATGTAGAAAAGATGTAAATAAAATTATGATTTAAAGATTATGTAAAAAACTATGCTGTGGATTTGTATTTAGAGTTATTATAACTCACAAAAAATTAGGAAAACCAGCAAGTATATTTAAAGTAACAAACTATTCAGGAATGTAATTTATTAAAAGTTTAGTGTTTATTTATGAGAAACAAATATTCTCATTTTAAATGAATATTAATTTTTAAAAATCCATTAATAAAAAGCTAGATAATTATTTTTAAATGTAATCTTAATTTGTTGTGATAAATTTATCATAATATTTAAACTTTTAATTCTACTTAATTGAAAGTTTTTTTTGGTTATAATAAAAATTATATGGATATCAATTTTAAAAAAAATTTGTAGCTAAAAGTTTTTTGAAGACTACCAACATCGTATTTTTATGGTCAAGAAAATAGAATTTCCGATTTCGGTATTTAATTTTTGCATTAAAAACACTCATCTATTTTTTTTTTATCAATTATCATCAAAATTTATTTTTTACTACACTTTTGCACTTCAAAAAAATTTAATCTAAATTGAATTTAATAAATTTCAATAAAAAGTATAAATTGAGTAAAAAAATACATCCATGAAGATTAAATATTACATAATTGAAATCCTTGTGGTTTTCATAATTTTAACGACTATATGGGGCCTATACAAGGTCATAAAGAAGTTTTATGTAAATGAAGATCACATTAATGCTAATGATCTCAACTATAATAAAGATAAAGATAATTTAATCACAAGGGAAAATATTGAAAAAACAATTCCACATATAAATTCAGTTTGTGAAACAATAATTAAAAGTTTAAAAGACAATATAATGGCCTTAGATGAAACAACAAAACAACTTAGCAATATAAGCAAAAAAATAGAAAATTCTGACAGTGATAATGTTGTAGATAATGCTTCAACTAGAGTCTATAATGATAAATTTGTTAATGATGCGATTGATGACCAAGTGCATGGCACAAAAGAGACTAATATAGTCGAATCATTGAATCCACAAAATATATCAAGAAGCATTTCCAATTGCAAAAGTGAAAATAAAATAGAAAATACAAACATTAAAGATGTAGCTAATAATGTAAATGATTCTTTGAACAACGCAATAGAAAAGAAATGCATTGATGAGGACACTACATCATCTGAAAGATCGGAAGATATTTCGGATCTTGAAAAGAAGCGAGATTTAGATGAATTCTACGATTATGAAGCAAAAAAACCTGCATATTTGCCACCAGATATTAAAAAATTTATACTTTCACTTTGTAGGAAGACAAAATTTACTAAGAATGAAATCGCTTTAAAAAAATCAAAAGAAGATTTGATTAAATGTCTACTTGAT
>KK365148.1:120721-132257 GCA_000385875.2 Anncaliia algerae PRA339
TACAAAATTTTTTATCCTTAAAGATCCTCATTTATTCTACTGAAGAATAAAAGCTAAAATTCTTTTAAATTTATTTTACATTTTCATAAGAAAAGAAGCATTTCTTTTTTTGGTTGAAACAAAATTTAAACAATTAATGAAGAATAAAAGCTAAAATTCTTTTAAATTTATTTTACATTTTCATAAGAAAAGAAGCATTTCTTTTTTTGGTTGAAACAAAATTTAAACAATTAATCTGTTAGTAAGTAGTACATTTGATATAATTTAAATTAACTATATTGTGATTAAAGAAATTATAAAAATATATCTGATTATGAGTGAATATAAGGAATATTTAACAGAAAATAAGTTAATATTTTATTCTTAGACACATAAAAGAAAAAATAAACATTTATTAATTTCTATATACTTAACCCAAATAATTGATTTAGTTCTTGTTACCTTCTGATTTTGTAGATATTTTCTCAAAGGATTAACATATTATGATTTATTTTATTAATTTATAAATTATGAATATTATAAGTGTTATTTCTTATAGTTATGATACAATTTTAAGGTACCTCTGGACCACAAAAGATACTTTTTCCTATGTGTAAAAATATTTATTAAATATATAATTTAAACTAAACCCCATAACAATTTGTTTAACTTTCTCTTTATGAATTTGTTTTAAATCAACCAACCATATTAAGAGTAATTTTAATTTGACAATCATGCTTATAAAAGAGATCCTTATTCTAAGGAATCTACTGTAGGCTCATTTTCCCAAGGATTAGAGACAAGTTAAGTGTGCATGAGCTACCATATAAAGCTTCATCATAAATATTTGTAAATAATTATAAGAATGATGTAAATTAAGGAGATAGAAAAAGGAAATATTAGTATTATTAATAAAATAATATTTTTTTAAAAAGTATTTAAGATTTGTTTTTAAATAAATGACGGCTTTTAAAAAGATATCAAGTAAAAAACATATCAGTAAAACCTACATCATTCAACCTATACTTCCAATTTTATTGTAACTTTTATCATTTTTTATTTAATTAAAAATACGGAAAACAACTATTAACCAATTAAAAGAAAAAAACATCACTGTCATACATAATATTTTTATTTAAATATTCCTCTACCTCATGCATTTTTCTTGAGATCTAAAGATATTGATCATTTAACTTTATAATATATTTTTAATTATTCTTTGCTGAATTCAACGTCATTTAGTAAAATATGTATTCATGTGATGATTTTTTTTGATTCATTATTTAATACATGTTGTCTTAATATTATTTTTAATCTGTAATATCTCATACTTTAAATACATTTCAAATGAATTTATAATAAAAAATTATTACTTAAGTATCCATTATGCATTAATTCATATGTTTATAATTTCATTATAAATTATAATTTTATTTATCAATTATTTATAAAACTTAAAATAAAATAAAGTTTGTTTATTTAGTATCCATAAATGAAAGAGAATAATAAAGATGTAATCAAACAAAGTGAACTCATAAGGATAGAGGAGGATACTGGAAGAAATAAAGTAATCCTTGATGCTATAGATATACATTTTACTAAGAAAGAGAAGAGTGCTCCCAATATAGATGATAAATTGGAATCAAATTCATTTATAAAGAATGAAGATTTATCTGAAACATTTTTGAATCAGAATAAGGATTGTAATGATAAATTAATAAATGAAAATAATAAACAAATGATTGATGAAGAGAAGTATAAAGTTAATAAGAATATTCTTTTAAATCAAGAAATTAATGTTAAGAATATTAATGTTAAGAATATATCTAACAATAATGATTACAGCAGTAATAAATTAAATAATATTAATAATTTATTAATTAATAATTCCACTGATACATTTAATGCACAATTTATGAATGATAAAACTAATGAATTAATTAATAATTTAAATAATGATTCAACTGAAGAGGAAATTAAACAAATAAGAATGATTAATTATAATTCATTGGTTGGTTTAGTTAATTTAGGTAATACATGTTTTATGAATACAGCAATTCAATTAATTATGAATATTCCAGAATTAGTAGATTATTACCTTAATGATAGATTTATGCATAATATTTACTATAGGAATATATTAGGATACAAAGGAGAGATGGGTATACTCTTTAGTCATCTGGTAAAAGAAATGAGGAATACCAAGGATAAATTCATTAGGATAGCTGATTTTAAGAGTGGGTTTACTAGGATTACTAGTAAGTATGCTGATTTTGAGGAGGAAGATGCCTATGAGTTTATGATGACTCTCCTAGACTGTCTCCATGAGGATGATCAGAACACTCTTAAAGAAGAGAGAGAAAGCATAGTCAGTAGATTGTTCAATGGTACACTTACTTCTAAGCTACAGTGCTTAGAGTGCAGTCAGATTAAGGAAGTAAAAGAGAATTTTAACTCACTCTCTCTGAGTTTACTACCTATTAACCATAAGAGAGTACTTTTTTTTAAGATGGGATCATTTATACCAATAGAATTGATAGTAGAATATCATTGGACAATTGATAATCTTATCTTTGTAATACAAAGAGAGTATGAAGTAAATGATTTAATATTTGTTTCAGTGGAGAATGGTAAAATAGAGAAGGTATATAACAGTGGTAATATTCTTAGTGTTAATAATGATTTATACATTTATGAATACATTAACAGTGATAGTAACAATGATAATAATAATAATATAATTAATAATGATGATAATAATAATTTAATTAATAATAATAATGATACAATTAACATTGATAATAATAATATGATTAATAACAATGATATTCTTAATAATAATATTATCAACAATAATATCAACAATAACATTGATAATAATATTAAATTAATTAATAATAATATTATTAATAATAATGATACAATTAATAATGATAACAATAGTTTAATTAATGTTAATAATGATAATTTAATTAATGATAATTTAATTAATGATAATAATACATTTATTTATAAACATATTAAAGGTACTGATGAGGTAATTAATAAATTATCAGGTAAATATGCTTGGTTAAGAATAGCATACAATAAATATTTTTTTGTGAAATCATATCACAAATATTTATACTTGGTATTAGTAACTGATTCATTCTCTCTACATAAATTAATTGATGAATTAATGAAAACAATAACTGATGATTACTCTGATGAGGATGAATTAATTGTTGATCTGAGTAAAAGTAACAAAATATTCAATATTGTAACAATCATTAGCAGAAAGAATTTCTCCCATAAAAACAATTTATTTACTTATAATTTAACTCATAAGAACACAAATGATTTAAATTTACTAATATCATTGTTTACTAAGAGAGATTATCTCTTAGAAAGTAATCAATGCATATGTGAAGAATGTAATGCATTAACTAATCATTCTAAAGAATTATGTATTTCTCAGTTACCTAAGTATTTAATCATTCACTTAAAAAGAGTAAATTTTATAGAGAAAAATGGGAGTATTATTGGTACTGAGAAGAATAATTCATTAATTCAGATTGATGATATCCTTACTATCAATAATATAAACTATAGACTTAATTCAATAGGTTGTCACTATGAGTTAGATAGAGAGAGTGGTCATTACTTAGCTTATGTTAAGAATGATAAATGGTATTTGATAAATGATTCAAAGGTAGAGATTGTTGATTCAATTGATAAAAATAGTACTTATGTAGCAGTATACAGTAAAATTAACTAAATAAATTCATAAATTATAAATAATTTAATAAAAGATATATTAATTATATAATTAAACTATGTTTTTGTTTAATATAACATTTTACAATTATTTATGATTTGTTTATTTTGTTTTTATATTAATTTTTTGATATAATTATTAATTTAATCAGCTAAATTAGCGAATATAGGGCTTAAAAAATAACCACAAAAATGACAATTATAAACGAAGAAACAATTAAATAAGCAAAACAAGAATATTACAATGTTATAAATATTATTCTGTGTGTTTTAAATGTGCTAATAAATGTATCTGAGCCAATAAAAAACAATAAACACCTAAATGTTCGTGGAAGTCATGTTGGACAAAAGTTAGTGCAATTAAAAATTCCATTTTTAAAATCATTTAATGTGAAAATAAACAAATTTTTAAAAGTTGTTTATCATTGGTCTTTAGGAAAGCCTCTTGAAAACATTTATGAAAATTTTAAAATGACCACTTCCTCCTTAAGCAGATTTTTTAAAAGACTAAATAATACACTAGAAATAAATTATCACAAATCATTGCCTAAACTAGGGGAGAAGAGATCAATTTTGAAATGGTGAGTCTAAATTTGGCAAGAGAAAATACAACAGAGGGTATCATCTTGGAAGTCTTTGGGTTTTTGAGATATTAGGCCCTTTTGTTTCCAAAAAAATTCTATAATTCCCTGCTGAAATTTAATTTTGATATTTTAATCAATATTTTTAGAAAATAAATTGTATAGTTTTTTATAATTTATTCAAATTCATGGAAATCTTGTAATTCTAATTTCAAATATTTTAAATAGATTTAAATGTTAATGATTGAAAGCATTTTAAGGACCCCTTAAATGAGGTTTGTATAAATACTATTGAAGGTTATTTCTTTTCTTAAAGCTACTATTCTTATGAAACGTCGTTCTAAAGATTTTATTGGTCCATATTTAATAAAATATATGATAACTTGAAATGAAACTAGTTAATTTTTTTTATTTTAATTAAATACCTAATTATTTGTTACTTATTTTTTCTTTGCACAATAATTTTCAAAAAAAACCCTTTTTTTAGGATATTATGCAATCAATTAGACAAATCTTTCATAAATGAAACAAATTTTTTGTAATTTGGATAAAATGTTATCTTTCTTTTAAAGAATCGTATAGATAAAATATTTACTAGCATATGATACAATAATTTATTATCCATTATAAATGTTAAAAAAAATTTTCTATATATTTATTAAACTTTGATGCGTAAAGTTTCTTAATGGAAAGATATTATTCTCTTTATAATCTTTTAAAGATAAACTACAAATTGAAAGATTAAAATATGTTTTTTTTCATATAATATACTCTAAGAAAACATTGTTTCAAATGGAAAATAAGGTATGAGAAAATATATTTTACTTTTCCACTATAAAGTAAGGAGAAAATTTTAACTGAACTATGTATATTAGAATATAAAAAATGTACTTTTTCTGGAAAATACGTTGCATTATTTATCAATCCAATTCATGTTTAATTAATACATTGAAATTTTATAACATTATAAAAATCTATTATATCTTACAAAGTACTGCTTTATCCTGATATTAAATAAGTGAAATTGACAACATACTATTTAAAACTCTCAACAGCATCCTCATATCTTTTAAAACATTTAAAATCTTTTAAAGGTTTCTTTGTTACTAGAATCAAATTATTTTTTTCTTTTATATTGTGTAGGATATTTCTTATGTTCAAATCAAAATAAACATTGTTTGTGATATCTACTATTATATTAGTGTGATTTGAGCTCAACAACTGGTTATAATAATCAAATAATAAATATTTGCCAAATATAAAACAAGTATAATTTTCATATACATGTGTTGTAATTGTTTGCTTACCATATTTATAACGCAAGATGCCTCTTATGATTAAAGAGTATATCAGTCCTATTACAAATGATATAATCATGGGAAATTTTATTGAGGACAAAGCAACTATTAACGTTATGGATAAATCAATATAGCTATTTAAATAGGCATCATACGTATAATCTAAACACATAGTTAAACCAATATGTACAGGAAAAAGTGATTGGATAAAAAGCGGGACAATTTTCAAAACAAAATTAAATACAAAAAAAATTACAGAGAACACCAGCACTAGAAAAAATGCATCAAATCGCCCAAGCATATTCTCAGATAAAATGGTGGAATAGGGACAAATAAAGTACACTGGCAGTATAAATATTGAAGATAAAATGTTTGCTATTCCTTGTGTTTTTAATTCTTTTGAAAAGTTAAAACTTTTCTTAGTAATAGATTCATAAGCCAATAGATTAGCCGGTAATTGTAACAAACAAAGGAAGCATGTTGAAAAAATTTTAGGTGATAATTTCAACAAAGTATTTCGTGAAAGATTCTTAAAATTGTTATTCGCAAAAATTTTAAATCCCTGAATAAAACTTATGGGCTGGGAAAAATTTTCTTCTTTTTTGTGTATGTATAATATTATAGTTCCTATTATGGCGCAGATAAAACTAAAATGCTGAAGTGAATATTTTTTTTCTACAAGAATTATAAAAATCACAAATGTGAACAGGATAATATATTTTAATCTGCTGGGATTAAATAAAATAGTTGGGACCTCAAATTGCATAATTCCAGTACCCACCATAATTCCGTTGGATATTGCTAAGGGAAATCTTCTTAGGTATTTTGAATATGGAACAAGCAAAAATGAAAATATAGAGTAAAGTATTGTGCTAAGAAATATTGCAAATAATCCATTTGCTATGAATGTATCCCTGTTTTCTGCATAAGCTTCTTTCATTATACCATTAATGCTGATGGATACTTCTGAAATTGGACCTGCAACCAAAGGTATTTCAGAGAATATATTAAAAAACAATTGCCCGCTTATAGTAGATAACAGATACAATGTTGTAGATAGAGATTTTAAAACAGACGATAAGTTTGGTGATATTTCATCTCCTACTGATAGCATGATACTTCCATATGTAGTTAATTCTATAATATTAAGTATAAAAAGAAGCATGTATATGTTGAATCTTTTTAAAATTTTCATAAATAATTTATAAAAATTTTGCATACCTTTAAATATCATTTAAAGAAAAATCTTTCGGGAAAAATAAAGGGGGAAAATATTTTATTGGTGGTTTTACTATTATATCAATTTACTAAATAAAAAAGACTTTCATTCATTGATTTGCTTTATTTACATTAACAACACAGGTAAAATCAAAGCATAGCTGATAATGGAGTTTGCTGAGCTGTTGGAATCTAAAAAGTCCTTCTTGTTGCTATTTTTATCATTTGATTTTTTATTGCCACTTGAATTTGAATCTTTATTTTTATTAGAATTTTCATTTTTTGATGTTGGATCATTTGACTCTTCAACTGGTTTAGAAGGATCCGAATTCGATGCAGGATCGCTATTGGTTGCACTATTTGAAGGATTTGGTTCTGTAGGGCCCAAGGATACGGAAACTTCAGATCCGACATTATTTCCTACTCCTGTATTAGATTCAAAATCTCCACTATTGATTATACTTATGCCCGATTCTACATATTCCTTTAATTCTTTTTTGCTTGGTGTAACAAAATTAGAGTTCCCGCTATCATTTGTCATGTATCCAACTGAAACCTGATTATTTTCATCCATTCGTATAATAGCATCTTTTCCACTGTCAATGTAATCTACCATTACCGGTGGACTGGTAAAAACATAAAGGTTATTTGTGCATTTTACATATCTGTGGATTATAAAAAGAGCAAGCATCCCTTTAAATTTTTTTATGTAAAATATTTATTTTCCACAAATTTTGTTTGATGAGGTTTTTATTGGTTTATTTTGAAGCAAAGAGAAAATATAATAAAATATTGAAAAATTTTTAACCGTTATAGTTAAATTAAAAAGATTTTCATTGATATTATTTTTAATTAAATTAAATTTAAAAGGGCTTGTTCAATTAAAATATGTAATCACAATGCAATCATATAAAAAATGAATAATAAAATTTTTTTAAAATTAAAAGTCATTGTTATATAAAATTTAGTATATCTTTTAAAATATATAAAAGATGACAACTATTTTATTCTGCATTATATAAAACATATTGCATATTCAAACTTGGTTATTTTTAAAAAGCAGAAAAATTTTATATTTTACAAACAAACCAGAAAAAAGGAATATTTTCAAGGTGGGCTTTTAATATTTTTTATGTACAAGGATTCTATTGTTATAACTTGATTTTAATTTTTTCATATTTATTCTAGCTTTAAGAGAATTTCCGGTACATTATAGTATTAAAAAAAGGTATAATGGTTCAAAAACAAAACATTGCTTGATATTTATTTCTAAATTTATAAGACTTAAAAAGTAACTACTGATACCTTATAAAATATATTATCCCATATGCTTCTTCTTTATTAAGAATAAAAATTTGTTATGATATGAAAAAGCCCGACTTGTCGATTCCAAAAAATATCTTAACTAAGCATTAGAATATTTAGAAATGAATTTAAAAAAATATTACCGAAAAATATTAAAAAATTACTCAATATGAATAAACATCATAAAAGTAAATGTAATTGATGGAAAATCCATCATAATCTGATTAACGGATTTTCTCCCCCAAAAAAGGTATAAATATGCTAATTTAAATAAACAATGAGTCTCTTTTAAGGAATCTATACTATGTTTATAAAAGTATTTATTTTAACTACATTAAATATAAAGTAGTACTAAATATTACCACTGGAAATATTACAAATAAATAATTTATAAACATTTAAATCAGATGAAATATCAAAATAGGTCATAAGGTAAAAACTATTAATTATTTTTAATTTAATTAAAAAATGTTATATAAAAATTTATAGTTCGCTTAAAAATACCACAACCCTAATGAATTTCTTCATTTGATTTCTAATAAATGAGAGTATAATAATTTTTAAATATTTGAAATGAAGAATATAAATAGATCTTATTTTAAATTGCTTTATTAACTATTACTTGTTTGATTTTAAATATTTTCTATTAATTAATTTTTTATTTGCTGCCCCTTTTCAATGAGTTATATTTAAATTTTAAATAATGAATCGTTAAAATTTTTGAACAATATTTTGTGTTTTTAGCAAATTCTTAATTAATTAGAATAGTTATTTGCAAATATTTGCATTTTAAAAATAAATACAACTATTTCATTTTGAAGTTAATTAATACATTGCTGTAGTCATGATATGAAAAATATCTATGGAAATGGCTCGAAAACTATTAAACTCCTTGAATATGAATATGCATTGTTTCTATTTGATAGAAATTCATAAGTTTTTTAAAAATATCTTTCTCTATTAAGATAGTAGGAAGTAATTATGGATTCCATTTATTACATTATCATTATTACTTATAAAGGAATTAAGAATATTTGGCCACTAGATTCTGTAACTAATTGACTTATTTAACTATTTTTATTTATTTTATCAAAATTAAAATTATTTAATTAATCAAAGTATTATAAAAGTATTTAAATATTTTTAATATTGCTGCTTTATGATATGTCTATTTATTTTCCTATCGCGTATATTTTCTTTTGAGGTTAGTTTGAATTTAGAAAGCAAAGACGGTTATTTCACGGCTATAATTATTCCGCAAACAAGAAAGATAGTAAGAGAAGTCGAAATAATGGTTGAGTCTAGCATGGATCTTTTTGAATCCTCTACTAATATTTTTAAAAAAAGTTGTCAATTTGTTAAAGAAATAGAAAATCGCCAGGACAAATATGCTTCATATAAGGTTATAATACCTTCAAACATTCCCTCTAACAAATATATAGTATTAGTAGTGTATTGTGGTAACCAGTATGTTTATGCACCACCTCTTTATAAAAATGATGATGGAGAAATTGTCGAGGTTAAGAATTTTAATGACAAAAAGTAAATTTCTTAAATATTTTCATATCTTTATAAAATATATGATGTTAAATTATCTTAATGTGGATTTTTAGTCGGGATTCTTTTTATTTTGTTTATATATTAAATTTTTAAAACGATCTTTTTGATGATATGCAATTTTTGTCAAGTTGTAAATCGAAAAAATTTTTTTTAAAAAATATTTATTATAACAGTTTTAGAAATATCCATACAAAATAAAAAAATATTGAAATTACAAAGATCTTTATGACTAAAAATAAAAGATATGGAGATAATTTTGGGTTTAATTACAAGGAACGCAAAAAAAAATAAATTCGGTGATTCTAGAATGCTGTATCGGCAACCTTAGTTAATTATATAATTTTTTGTTGTATTTTCCATTTAAAATTCTTTTTCGCTATTCTTTTCTAAAAATATCTTTCTAAAGTTTCTTTCTTTATTTACTTTTATTTTGTTCTATTTCCCTTAAGATTTTTTCTTATTTATTTCCTTTGATCTTAAAATTAAAATAAGATTGATTCTGGCGTTTTAATCTGGTTGTTTTTAATATAGTTTATACTTTATGACATTATGAATTCATTTATTTAACAACAGACATTTACTAAAATACAAAAATACAATGAAGGTACCATTTTCAAATGATAGAAAATATACAATAGTATGCAACCGATCTTCATTAAAAAATGGTATGGACATAAAAGGCTGTCCTGTTCTTCATTATTTCACTAGACTTAGGTAAATTTTAAAGGTTGCAATGTTAGGGGGTTTATTATTAATATTTAAATAATTAATGCTTCTTCAAATAATATGATGAATTTAAAAAGCCAAGATATTTTTACTCTCTAATAATAATGCCATAGCTTCTAAAGTACGAGAGAGACACCCCAGAAGCAGGGATCTCTTTCCTCAATCAATCTAATAAATATCTGCCTTGTTTGTATGTTCCTTGTGAAAACTCAGCACAGCTATTGACAATATAAAATTTGAGTGCTAAAATTAAAGACCATTATAAGAACAGAAATTTTAGAGGTAGATTTCAGGTTGGTACCAATATAAAAAAATTTACAAGAATTTATAATTATCTTTTAAAAATATAAATTATTAAATTGAGGAGCCGGATAGTAAAGGTATCAGGTCGTGAGACATGGTCAAAAAAAAATTTGTCCATGTCTTAAGATCCCATTAGATAAAATGGTTTCCGATTTTATTTCTTACACTATTATTAAAATATTAATTAAATAAATGTACTATTACCTGCTCTAGAATATTTAGAAAAGGAGGTTTTTTGAACGGGAAAGATTTTTTGTATTAAATTTTTTTTCAATAAGCTATGTTTTTAACATTAAAAAATTCTTTTGTACAAATTAATTTAATCCTTTGAAAAATTATACCTATAATATATTAAGGGGTTTAAAAGAATTTTATCTCTCATAGCTTGTCTTGACATTTGTAAAGATCCAGAAAAAGAAAGATAGAATTTTTCAATCAGATATAAATGCTAATATACCTTTTGAAATCAGAAAGATTGAGGAAATGGGAAACATACCTGAAATGTTTTGACATAATGACGTTAAGCTCTTCAAAAGTCGTAAAAATTAGGGTTAAAAATATAAAAATAGCAATGTAGCGCAATGAAGTCTTTACTTTAAAATTTAAGGATTTGAAAATCTTGAATCTCGATATCGCAATCCTTTTTAAAGGGAAACAAATTGGTTGGAAATGTTTTTATAAAAGAAATTTTAAGAAACCAAAATATTGCAAAAAAACTTATCGCATCATTAAATGAACGCTCGAATAAAAATTCAAGTATTCTACTTATATAAAAACAAGAAGCGTTAGATGGAGTCAGCATTATGGTAC
>KK365149.1:8221-26671 GCA_000385875.2 Anncaliia algerae PRA339
AGAAGCTCAGAATTAGTAAAAGTATTAATAACGTCATTTAATCTCAGTAAAATAGCAGGATGCTGGATCAATATCAAAATAGGTCAGCTTTTTTGAGTATTTTACAGGTACAAAAGCTTTCCATTTTACACAACACAAATTTTTTTTTGAAATAAACGAATATCGCTGGATTAAAATATTTCTTGTGTATTCTCCAGAAAATGTTTGTAAAGAATTACAAACTACTTAATACTAGATTTAGATAAGTGATCGAGGTAAATTTATTTATATAATAGACTTCTGGAGTTTTCATTTATCTTCTGCAATATTATCTTCGTAAAGCGAAGCTTCCGCATTTGAATTTTTAAGTTTAAAATAAATTTATTATCAAAAAATATGATTCATTAATATAGAAACTATCGTTAGATAATAATATTTCCTTATTTATTTATCAATATGTGCTAAGTGGTAGATTCTTCTTGAATAAATAATACATCTGAAAAAAAGATATATTTTTTATTAAATTAATACATATTTACCTTCTCTTTTATTCAATTCAAGTATATTCCTCTTCTTATATTCATATTTATATTTTTAATATATACATAGATTCTTTAGAACATAAAATATCCTTCCTCCCAACTTCTCTAAAAATTTCCAAATGATTGATTATTATTAAAAGAATGTTAATTCAACATTCATTTAAATGGGGTATATAAAATATAATTTACTTAATCCCTATGTAGAAATAGTTTATTAAATATTCAATACTTAAAATAAATAATTAGACTTTTAATTTGAAATTTAAGGATTGAATTAATTATCATTTCTTAGAAAATCTATTCATTGTTATTTTAGAATATTTAAATAAAATTATCAATTAATTATCATTTTAAATTATAATTTATCTTTTTAAGAAACAATTTATCATTTAAAATTATGTTATTTTTTTATATTTTAGTGGCATATTTTATTTATTTCTTAATTAAGAATTCTGCGCCCATGGATTTTATAGATGAAATTGAATTCTATGGCTTTGTACCTATGGCTTATGTTAACAATTTGATTAAGAAGATTACTGAGAAAACAGAGCAAATGGTCGAGAAAGAAGATCCTATCTTTAAGAAGCAGATGATGACGGCTCTTGCTAAAAATTTCCAAATATTTGAAGTCTATGTTTTAAAGAGTGTTTTTAAATTTCCTGAATATTTTTCTTTTGAAAGAAAAATGACCGACTTCACATGTGACTCAGAAATAGATTCCTTATTGGATGAACTGGAAAGGATTTTAGAAGAGGAAGAATTTTTAAAAAATGAAATCAATAATAAGGAAAGAGAATTAGAAGTAAAGGCATTAGAGAGCAAAGAATATGATGTGCTTCTTTCATGTGAAGAAAACTTTAATAGAGTTGTTAAAAGAATTAAAGAGATAGAAAATACCTGTTTAGAAACAGAAAATTCCTATAAAAAATTAAACAGACAAGGTAATGCAATAATTAAAAGAAATCAATTAACTGAATATAAAGAACTCAAGGATGCAATGTGGGAAAAAGAAAAATCTCTTTTATTTGAGAATCTGCCTCTTTCACAAATTATATTTTATAACAAAAATATTTAATAAATGTAAAAGTAAATGACTTAAATATTTTTTAATTTAAATGTAAAATATCGCTCAAAAAAAGTATCTTTTCAGTTTCTTCCTTATCTTTTGTTTGCTTTGGTTGGCAATTTAATTCATCAATTGATTTTTTATCTAAAATAACTATTGATTGTGGTTCTTCCTTGGATTTAATTATGAATTTACCATTGATGATTTTGTTTCTTTCTTCGCTTTTACGATCATATGGCTCCAAATTAATATTTTGTGACGAATCATCAATAATTAATGGTTTATGGAATGCATTATGTTCAACTGGCAAAAGATGTGAGTGATTATATTTATTAAGACGGCTTATGGCATACATTTTTTTAATAGGAATGTTATTTGGATGATTGGGAAATTCAAATGTCTCAGGTGGAGGAATTTTTTTGAAAACTTTATTAAGGTTTGATATTCTTAATGGGTTTTGTTGAAGTAGTGATTCTGGAAATTCATTCTGGTTATAAATTTTAACAACTCGGCGATAGTTATTTCTATTTTTTGGTTGATTTTCTGGTATGTATACATCATCATCAGGTATTTTAGTGGGATCTGTGTATCCAAAGCCTTCTAGCATTTGATTATCAGATGGTGGTGAGAATAAATTTTTGCTTTCTTGTTTAGGTAAGAAATTTGGAGAAAAGTTATTTGTACTTAAGGTTGGCTTGTAGCCAAAATCTTTTAATGATTGGCTAATTTTATTTTCTAAATTGTTATTCTTTTGGTTTTCTTGATTTAATAATGGTTCTCTTGTAATGTTAGAATTATTATAGTTACTATTTGCCAGATTCATTGACATATAATCTCTGCTGATTAAATTTCTTGTATTTTCTTGTTGATTTTGGCTATTTAATAATATTGGATAAATATACGGAACAAATATTTTAGATAAATCCTGTTTTGGTTTTTCTTTTGTTTCTGCAATATCACTTCTATCTTTTGGATCCTCCAATTCGTGATTTTCATTTTCTTCTTTTGTATTATTTTCTTCTGGTTTGATTTCAGGCTTGGTGGTCGAATGCTTCTCTAGTGGCTTCATATCCTCTTTATCTCTTTTTTCTTCTGGTTTATCCTTTAAATTTTCTGTGATTGCATCGCCAATCTCGGTCTTTTTATCTTCTATCTTTTTAGATATTTCTATTATTTCTTCCCCTATTCTGTCCAACAGTGGCTTATCATCTAATGGAATATCCTTTTGTTTATTTATTTCATCCTTTACAGTTTTTCTGATGTGTTCATTGAGTAATTTATAGCTCTTTTCATTGTTATAAGTAGAGTTTTGGTCTAAAATTTCTCTTGATTTGTTTAATAATTCATTGAGCAAATTCTTCTTAAAGTTTACAAAAATTTTACCTTTTGGTTTAACCCTTTCCTTTATATTATAACTGCTTGTTTTTTGACAATCCTCACTCTTTTCTTTGCTTTTGTTCGGGCTTGAATTTCTCTCAAATGAAAAACTATTAGTAAGATTTTCTATCTTATTGGTTAAACTTTCAGGCTTTGATACTCCACCTAAAAATAAAAACAAATTTGTTACCTTTTCCATGAATTTATCTTCCATTTCCCCTTCTTTTTGTTTCTTTAAGAGTTTATTTATTTTAAGAGTAAGACATTTTTTAAAGTATTTTAAACTAATTTTTTTAGCTTTTTTATCTTTACAAATATATTTTTCGTCACAATTGGAATACTTCCTTGTGAAAACACAACCTTTGTTTATAGCAAAGTCTTTGCATTTTTTTATGAATGGCTTTCCTCTTTCAAACTTTTTGTTTTTAAAGAAAAAGTTGTCTATGCAGTCGTTACCTTCCTTGTTTTCTTCTGGCATTTCGCATTTAATTGTACAATCTTTAGAACAATCAGACTCATTCTTATCTTTACACTCCTCATTTTTCTCAAGACACATTTTTATACATTCATCTAAATCATCAATTTCATCTTTTCCCTCATATTCACAAGAAAGAATATCTTTGGAATCTTCTATCTGACTGCTTTGTTCACATTCATCGGAACAGATAGTCGAACTTACAGAATTGGTTTTACAGTGTTCATCCACACAATCTTCACAATTTGAAATTTCATTTGATTTTTTACTTTCTGTACAAATAGTTGTTGAATTTTTATCTTTAGGTCTTTTTGTAATTCTTTTTCTGATTTTTATAATTTTCTTAGATGGTATTTTATTTTCGCTGGGATTTTTAATTTGTTCAGTTTTACAGTCTTGCGTGTCAATGTTGGGATATTGAGTTGGAGGAATTACATTTGTCATCGGATAAGTAGGTATGGGATTATATGGAAAATATGGATAAATCTGTGGTTGAATCATCTGAGGATATAATACTTGAATTTGGGGTGTTGGAACAGGACTTGGCGTTGGTACTTGTATACAGGGCTCAATTACAGGTTTAGTTATGGTTTGTATAGATTGAGGCTGTGTTACTTGAATTTGAGGTGTTGGAGCAGGAGTTGGCGTTGGTGCTTCTATGCAGGGCTCAATTGCAGGCTTAGTTACAGTTTGTATGGATGGGGGCTGTGTTACTTGAATTTGAGATGTATGTGCCCTTATACAAGGTTCGATTTGGGGTTTAGCAGAAGTTGTATTCGGTTGTTGGTGTAGTGTTTTAACAGGCACCCTGGTCTTACTTACCTTACCAAAGCATTCATTTTTAACACCTTGGCCAGATATTCGTTTATTCACTTTAACAGGATTTTTTCGATATGTGACCTTTTCTGAAGGTTTGGCTACAATGTTTACAACTTTCTTTTTTTTATTCGGAATATTTAAGGGTTTTTTTATCACCTGAGTGTTGCATAATACATTATTCTTATTCTTAGATAAATATTTTCCTGTAATATTTTTTGAGGAAGTTTGCTTAGAAATGATGCCTGATTTTTTTGCAGCAAAAATAAATGCGATTATAAAAATCATTGTTTTTTATTGTGTATTGGGATAAGAGCTTTTTATTTATTTATGTTTCAATATTTAAAACATCAAACGATTTTTCTTAAATAAATTCATCTTTAAAAATTAAGTAGAAACTATAATTTATAAGTTTGAATCAAGCGAATATCTTCAAATGTGATTATTTTTAATGGTTAATGTTATTCATTGATGAATTTTTTAAAATATATTTAACTGAAAAATTAATAAATTTTAATTACTTTTTTTAAGGAATGTATCTTATTTGAAAGTTAATAATAAAATGAAACTCATATAAATTGTATTAAAAGTCAAGTTACATTTTCATATGAAAAAATTAATGAAACTCACAGTATTTTTTAATTGACACCTTTAAAAATATTAATTATTTACACTTTAAATATATTATTACCCATTGAATATTATATTCTTTTTTTGAGAGTTTAGAAAAATTTTTTTTATTTTTAATCTAATTAGCAAAATATATTAAAAATTTATCTACCAAAAAATGTTATCAAAAGTTAAAAAACTTAATAATTTGGTTATTTAGAACGAAATACTTTATATCCCACCTTTAAGGTAAAAAATGGAAAACGTAAATAAAAAATATATATTTCATAAATCCAATTATGAAACATTTTCTTTTGATTGTTAAAAAATTATCATGAAATTCTCTACTGTCCTTTTTAAAACTTAGAAGAATAATTAAATATAAATTCCATATTCTTAATGTACGTATTGCCTCAAAATATTTTATGATAGTAAAATAAGTTTTTAAGTTTATTAAAAATGGAAAATTTAAAAAATTCATATAAATTTCTACGTTATGGTTTTATAATTATTCCCCAAAATAAAAAAAACAGGACAAATTGTATGTAATTTAGAATTAATGTTGCACGCATTAAATATACAAGATAGAAAGAATAACAATGGTTTAATAAAGCTATTCAATTTTTTAAAGGGTAAAATAATTTTATTGTTATGTTTTTAGGTGTAAGTTTAACTCAAATTTAGTTTTTATTATCATTTCGTAACATATTAATAGACAATTTTTTTAATTGGGCCTTAACATTCTATTATAACTAAAAAACTTATATGATTTTAAAATGATATTCAGAAACAAAAAAATCTAATTTATAAAAAAATAAAGAAGTAACCGAGAATATAATGTTCGTCAAGTTGTGATAAAGTGTTTTTTTTCAAAAGTTAAAAAACCTATAAATGAGATTGTTTAAACAAATTGTATACAATGAAATATAGGGGTTAAAAAAATAATATATAGCACATAAAATTTACTTCTAAAGATATTTTAAATTTCGGCGTTTAAAACTTGTTTTGTAATTCCCAAAACTATGCATAAGGTTTTGTATTTAAAATATTTAGATTAAATCTATTTAAAATTGTGGTATGTCCTTAGCACTTTGTTTTATAAGTGTTTGAGATATAGTACTTTAGGTTCTTTGCTTTTATCCTAGGTATGATATGTACGTTTAATGCTTTTATTAAAATTATAGTAAATCATAACGTATTTTAATTCTTCTTTTATATTATTATTTCCCGAGCACTTTTGCGATAAATGACAATGGTAATATTTTATAGCAAGAATATAAAATGCATTTTATGTTAAATTTGTGGTTTTCGTTAAAAAAAGCTTCTTCTAATATTTTATTACTTATGTTTCCATAGACTTTTTTGATTTTTGAACAATTTAATATTGGTGTTATCAAATGATATATTCGTAATTGAATAGTACGTCTAAGGTAATCATTTATTTAAATTAGTATATTCTTGGAATATTTTTGAAAATATTTAAAGGCAATTAACCAAAAAAGGATGTTTGACGTAAAAGGAAATAAACAATATAATGATGATTTAAATAAAATTGAAAGTTATGCAACAATTGGAATTAAAATGATAAAATATTTTAAAGGCTATTTCTTTTAATAGGAATTCAATAACAATTATAAATATATATTTTATCGTATTCATTCTAGAAATTGAGATATAATTTATAATTCATATTTTAGACCATTTATTTTAAAGATTATATAGAAATTTTTGTAATACAAAGGAAAATTCATCTAAATATTTAAACTGCATGCGATTAAACTCCTTTATATATATTTTAAATGTTATGGTTTTAAAAATATCCTTTAGAATTTATTTTTCTTTATTGGAAGAAAATATTTGGGCAATAACAATATTCAAGGGCTTTAATGATTTTATACACTTTTCAGACTTTTGGTTAAAATATCGATCATAAATTGCATTCATAAATATAAATATACATATAAAATTTTAATTGGTTGGGATAAATTTTTAATTTATTCTTTTGCTGTTACAATTCTTTAAAATATATTAAATAAATTATATATTTGTTCTTTTGTCTTTCAATCATTTGTAAAATTTATTATAATTAAATGAAATTTTATTAAGAAGTTTTATTAAAAACACGGGATAGCAGATTTCTTTTTTTAATATCATAAAATACATTTATTCATCAATTACATGATTTAGCTTAAAATGGTTGTGTGTTAAAATAGCAAGAAAAGTAAAACTTTCTTACTTGATAATTAAAATATTGTTATCACTTTTTAAAATTCCGTTAATATGGTTTCATATAACTTGTACATCCTGTTTTGATATCTTAATAATGCTAAAAATCTATTTTGATCGAGCATATTCAATTTATCAATTATCTTATGATATAAAAAATTTAAGAATTTTTAAAATATATTTATTAAAGAACCCATCATTGTATTAATCAAATATTTGAATTACTATATTTGGAATATTATATAACTAATAACATTTAACAAAATCTTTTTGAAATGGATTTCAAAATTAGATTTTATTATTTTGTATATAGAATCATCATAGTTTTACTTTATTATTTAGTTGAATATTTGAGTCTTTTGATTTTGAAGTGTTTAAAAACTTTAATATGTCATTAAAAATATTCATTAAATTTTTATAAATATTCTAAGAGTCATTTCATTCTTAGTTTTCAGACTCACATCTATAAAACTTTTTTCAATTTTTTAAAATTTTTATTTTTATGGTTTAGAATAATTAGTTATAGCTGTATGCTGTCACTACAAAGAAATCAATCCAATGTATTATTAAAAAATAGACATCTTTAACTAAAAACTGATTATTCAATGGTAAATGTCTTGTGAGAAAGTAAATATTTATTTTTCATATAAATATAAAACTTATACCATTTTACTTTTCAAACTGTTATATTAATAACATATACTTTTTCTCGCCAAACTTAGAGGGAATTAATAGCATAAATATAATAAAAAATTAAATAAAATGGGTTTTATGAATTATTCTAAACATAAAATATCTTTTAATGAAAACAAAATTTATAACAGTGGGATCCAACCACTGTTCCTCAGATACTTAAGAGTAGGTCATTCCTACACAAACCTTTCTCCTTCTTCATAAATTATAATTTCTAATTGTATATCATTCATATTTTTACAAAATACTTTATATATTTGATAGTTCTTATTTGATTGGCTAACTTAATATAAATTATAAAAAGCAAAAATACTATGACAGTTAAACTCATCCATTCACTATGGGACTTAAAATCACTTGTATATTTCTTTCTATACTTCATCATCTTTCCTAGGAGCAATTTGGATAGGTTAAATATAAATTATATCTTTGATTTGCTATCACAAATATTTCCTTTGGAATTAAAAGACAAAAATTCAAAATATTTGCAAATTTTAAGGGATGTAAACTTAGTAAGAATTAAATATAACCTATTCTATATTTAATTACTTTGTTGCATTGTGATTATTTATAATTAAAAAAGCTTATCTTAAATTGCTTAATAACAATTATTTCAATTACAAGACTTTAAGATATTTTCTTAAGTTAATTGAGCATGTGGGTAGAAGAATTATTTAATTTTAATTCACAATTATCCTTAAGTATATTTATTGAATAAGTTCTCTATTTCCTAAACTTTAATAGTTTAATAATATTTTTTAAATATAAATTAATTCTTATTTAATGAATTAATATATAAAATATTTTTTATCAAATAAATTAAAATATTAAAAATATTTCACCCAATTATGAAAGTTAAAGATGAAGAACGGTTTTTTAAAACAGTTAAATCATTTCTTGCATTTAATGCTCCTCTCTTACTCTATGGAAAAATAATTCCCCATGAAATTTTTCAAAAAATACTGGGCAGTAATAAATATACATACATTGATGTTAGAGAAATAGAAGCCGTTTCCTTGTTAGATATACCATCATTGCTCAGAGAAAGCTTAGTGATATTTGCTAATGTGGAATATAACAAATCAATTATCAGTTATTTAAAGCAATTTAAGCAAACATTTATTGTTACATCATCACATTTTGTAGAAATTGGGATTCCTTTATTGGTTGAACATGAGTTTAGCAAGATTTCTGATAATTTATTGATTAATAAAACATTTGAATTTGTTTTAGAGAATCAAATTTTTGATAAAAGCTTGTATTATAAAGTAAAAATGATAAAAGAAAGGACAAACAATATTGATGTTATGGATCTAAGAAATAGGATTTTAGTGTATGATTCATTCAGAGAACTATTTGAGATTGACTTAATAAAAGAGGTTTATTTAACAGAGGAAATGATTTATAAATTTAAAAAAGAGAAGGTGAATCATTTGCTGCATCACAACTATTTCTTTAGTAAAGAGAATATTGGTAATTTGTATGATATTTTAGAAAATATTAAATATAAGGAAAATGTTGCACTTTTTGGAGACACAGGAACAGGAAAAACATCTTTGGTTGAATTTTTAGCCAAGATTATGAAAAAAGAATTAATAGTGGTAAATATTTCTAGTGATACTGAGATATCAGATTTTGTAGGTAAATTTACAATGAGGGAGAAAAAACTATTTTTTAAAGAAGGGTTTTTCCTTCAAGCGTTAAAGAAAGATTGTTGGCTCCTTTTAGACGAAATAAACCTTGCACCACAAGAAGTTCTAGATTTCTTAGAAAGCACCGTTGCTAAAAGAAGTTTATTTTACAACAATTCACAAGTTAATTTTCATGAAAATTTTTTGATTTTTTGTTGCATGAATTTAAATGACGTAGGTAAAAAGGATTTTAATTCTCCTTTGTTTTTAAAGAAGGAAATAAAAAACTCAACTGAAGATTTCATTGGTTTAAATGATAAATACAATCCAAATGACGAAAGAAATTTAAATTTACCAATTACAAATAAAAGAGAATATGTTAGAGCATTAAAATTATTAAGGAGTAAGTATGAAATTGATTTTGTTTATGGCTTACTTTATAACAAAAATTTCAACAACTGTTTAAAAGAAAAAAGAGTTAAGAATGAGGTATTTTTGCATGATTATGTCACAACCGAAGAGACAGAAAAAATAATTAAAAGAGTAGAAATGGCCATTGAAGTGGGATATCCCGTACTTTTACAAGGGGATACTTCAACTGGAAAAACATCACTGGTAACATCATTAGCTAAAAAATATAATAAAAGACTTTATAGGATTAACAATCATGAACAAACAGAAGCAAGTGATTATTTTGGAAATGATTTTTGCATGGAAAATAATAGCAATATTCAAATATCGTCGTCAACGAATGGTATACTCTCACAGGCTATACAAAATGGTGATTGGATTCTTTTGGATGAGTTGAATTTGGCTCCTTCTGAAGTCTTAGAGGTTCTTAATAAAATTTTAGACACTTCTTACAAACATTTCAGACTGTTTGCTACACAAAATCTAAATTACTCTGGAAGGAAACCTCTTTCTAAAGCGTTTTTATCTCGTTTTATTGTTGTGGATTTTAATAATAAATCATCTGATGAATTAAAGAAAATTCTTGCATTCAAATATCCTAACATGTTTAATCATAAAATTATTAAAGCCTATGATGAGTTGAAATTGTACAGGAATTTCAATGAACTAATTACTTTAAGAGATTGTTTTAGATGGAGCAAAAGAATAAAAGAGGAGAAAGACTTTTATATCAAAGGATTAATGGTTATTTACGAGAGACAAAGAAAAAAGGACAGAGAAATAATAAAAAGCTATTTTCTAAAATATTTTGATGATTATTTGAAATATTTTGAGAATAAAAAAGAAAGCATCATAAAATATCAAGAAAAGGATTTTATTTTTAATTCATCATTTACCAAATTAGTGGTTTTAATTTTAAATGCATGGAAATACAAGGAGCCTGTTTTGCTTATAGGAGAAACAGGAATTGGTAAGAGTAGGGCTATTGAAATGTCTTGTAAAATTTTAAATAGAGAGTTCATAACAATTTCTATGAGTGGAAATACGGATCCATCTGATTTCGTGGGTTCATTTTCCATTGATAAAAATGATTTGATTTGGACAGATGGTCCTTTAACCAAGGCAATGAAAGAAGGGAAAGTTTTAATATTAGATGAAATTAATTTAGCAGATAATTCTGTTTTAGAGAGACTTAACAGTGTTTTAGAAGAGGAAAGAACATTGTTTTTAACTGAAAAGAATGAATTAATTAAAGCCCATGATAATTTTTTAATTATTGCATCAATGAATCCTTCAACTGATGTCGGTAAAAGAGAATTATCTCCTGCTTTACGTAATAGATTTACTGAATTCTTCTTTGAATTAGGAGACAAGGATAAAGAAGAGATAGCTTATAAAATGCTAAATACTAATTTTGATATAAAAGGTATGTCATTAAGAAAGATAGAATTAATAAGAGACTTTCATAGAAATGTCAGGAAAGAATATTTTAATATTTTTGGTAATAAATTTATAGATTTAGAGGAAGTAGAACTTTCCGATCATAAAATTATAAATGATATTAACTTTGGAATTGAACCATTTATTTATAAAGTTAAAGAAAAAAGTGACTATGATTTTAATTCATTATCAATTAAATCTAATTTATTTTCTTTTTTAAGGGCATTAGAATTAAGAAGACCTATTTTATTGGAAGGAGATTGTGGTTGTGGGAAAACAAGTTTAATTATTGAAACAGCTAAAATTTTAGGTAAGAAAATCTATAAAATTAATTTATGTGAATCAACAGAAATGTCAGATTTAATTGGTCAATTCATGCCTTCTAAGAACGGAATTATCTTTAAAGAAGGAATAATTTCAGTTTTAAAGAGAGGTGATTGGCTTCTTTTAGATGAAATTAATTTATGCAGTCAAAGTGTATTAGAAGGATTAAATAGTCTCTTAGATTATAGGAGATCATTTAATTCTACATATCTTTCATTTGTTATGCATGAAGATAGCAGGATTTTTGGTACAATGAATGAGAGTAGTGTTAAAAATAAAAGAAATGTTCTCCCAAGAAGTTTTATTGATAGGTTTATTAAACTTAAATTTATTTTAAGAGAGGAAGATATTCAAATGATAATGAACAACAAAGGAATGATTTACTACCCTTACCAGGGACTGAGGTTTAATCTATTAGCTAATAAAATAAACAAGAATTATTTGAATGATAGAGATTTAAAATATTCATTCAATGATACTATTATTTCATTTGAAGACACAAATACAAAACATTATTTAAATAAGAATTATACATTAATTCATTCCCAATTAAATGATTTAGATACTTTCTTAAGATGCATGGTTAATAAAATTCCTGTTATTTTGATTGGTAAAGCAAGGAATAATTTTATTAATGGTATTTTAAATTTCTATGAAATATTTTGTCATGAAGAAATGGATGTATCTGACTTGATTGGTCAATTTATTAAAATTAATAATGATTTTATTTGGGAAGACAGTGCATTAATTAAAGAAATTAGGAATAAAAATTCTATTTACATAAATTCAGCACATTTGGTAGAGAAGACTGTTTTAGATAGAATTAATTCATTGTTAGAAGGAAGTATTGAAATATTTGAATATAATAATGAAATATTAAAAAATGAATCATTTATTATTTTAGGTACTGATCATGAGTTATCACCAGCTATTATGGATAGATGTGTTGTATTAAACCCATCAACACTCCTCAATGTAATTGATGTATATAAAATATTTAACAAAGGAAATGATAATTTATTTAATAATTTAATTATTACAAATGATTTAAATACTATTCTAAATAGGATTAGTCTTTTAAATGATTCTCTGAATAATAAACCATTTCTAATTGGTTCAGTTGATGATACTTATGATTTAGTTTACTTACATAAACTAAAGTATGATTATTTAAATGATATACCTGATTATTTAAAATATACTCTTCCTATGATGAATGATACTGAATTAATGAGAGGATTATCATTTAATGAGTTACAGGTGGAAGTAATTGATGAAGAATTGGTTGATTTCTACATTAACAATTGTTTTTTCTTTAATAAGAAAAATGATGATGAATTAAGTGATTCAACAAATGAAAGTGAGGATATTAAAAATATTAAATTACTATTAACAGAGGAATCAGATAATTATAAAAGAAATAATTTTATTAAGAGAATTAGTTTATTAACTTTTATTAATGAAGAGAACTTTCCTTTAGGAATAAAAGAATTAAAAAAATTAGTAATTAAGAATAATTTTGATTCATTAAAGAATCCTTTGTTAAGTATTAATTATGAAATAAATTTATCATATGATGATACATTTAATAAATTATTAGCATTAAATATTGATCCATTAGTACTTAAGAAAAAAAGATTAAGTAATAAAATAATAAAACATTACAATGATAACAGAATAGAATTAACCAATCATTACATTAACTTATACAAGTATGGTATAAGTAATTTTAACATAAATCATTTTACTAATACAATTAATGAATTACAATCAGAAATAGATGAAATAAAAGAGAGAGATTATAATATTTTTATTGATAAATTATATTCATACACTCTTTTACACAATGATGATGAATTTGATGATTTATTAAATTATTATAAATTATCAATGCTTAAGCAGAATAGTAAGAATGTATTGCAATGTGATAAATGTGTTTATATGAATAATCATAACAACTGTATTAGTTATGAATACATGATTGATCCCTTTGATTTAAGCATAAAAATAATTAAAGAGAAAAATAATATTCTTAATTTCATTCATTATTTAAATATTAATGATTTTAATAATGAATTAAGTAAGTATTTAATTAATTTAATACTTAATAAATCAACCAATGATTATTCATTAATAACTGAATCAATAATACACGATAATTTAATCAGAAGTAAAGTAAACATAGAAAAAGAAGAAATAACAAATGAATTACTTAATGATTTACTTATTTACAATTATAAGAAAGAAATAAAAGAAATGAAATATTTTTTAGTATTGTTTTATTATAATATGACTCATGAGGACTGTCAGAGATATTTCTTAGATTGTTTTGTGTACGAATGTAAAGAAAGAATCACTTATACTAAGGAATATTATAACTACTTAAATAAGAATAGAATAATACACTCTAATACATTTACTAATCATATATTACTGTACAATACTTCATTACTTTATTCATTACTCATTTCTAATGAAAATAAGGAGAAGCATGTGTTATCACTCATTAACAATGAATTAATGATTAATTATAATAAAAAGGAAGGATGTCTTTGTTATTACAATGATAAATTAAATTACTATAAAAGAGTAAAAGAAACAGAATTCTACTTCAGTGATATTTGTTTTTGTCAGAAAGAATTTAAAAAAATTGAGTTGAACTTAAATGAAGTATTCTTTACCAGAGAACCTATAAAAATATACACTAGAGAAGAGAAAATAATTGCATATCTGATGTGGAGGAGTAATAAATCAAATATTAAAGAAAAAAATATGATATTAGGAGGAATACTACAGCCTAATTTAGATATTTTAGATAAAATAGTACAATACTTCTTTAATAAAGAGAAAGTAATTGAAGAGAATGTTAGTGGTGATGAAAATGAGGAATTTAATGATGGTAATGAAAGAATGGAAAATAATGAAGAAAGTAAAGAAAGCATTGAGGAAGAAATGAGTTCTGAAGATGAAATTAATGATGATATGTTTTCAGAAGAAGAGGTTACAGAGGAATCAAATGATGATGAAATGACTGATGAAAAGATAACAGATGATGAAAATGTTAATGAAGATGATGAAATAATTGATGAAGAGAATAAAGAAGAGGATATTTCTAATGAGGAGGAATTAAGCAGTTGTTCATTCTCATCACCTGATGCAGAAATAGAATTGGATAAGGAAATGAGTAATGAAGAGGAGGATAAAATATCAGAAACTGTAACTGAGAAAGAGAATAATTCTGAATGTAATGAAATTGAATCAATTAATGAATTAAATGAAGAAATAGGGTTAGTAAATGAGGAGAATGAATTAATTATTAATGATTTACAGAATAATAATGTTAATTTAGAAGTTAATTATGAACAGTCTTGTAAAGAAGCAGTGAATTATTTTACTATGTTAGAAGAGGAAAAGATTAAAGAAATAAATAAAGAGGAATTCTTTATAGCATTAAAGAATAATTTACCTGATAATAAAAAGAATAAGTATAAAGGAGACTTTAGGAGTGGCAAGAGAATAAATATGAAAAGAATAGTAACTTATTTTATGAGTGATTATCAGAGAGATAAAATATTCATGAGAAGAATTAAAGAGTGTAAGAAAGAATATAAAATTAATATTTATGTTGATAATAGTAAGAGTATGTTAAAATATAAGTTAGAGAAACAATTGATTTATTTATATGATTTATTAAATTATTCATTTAATAAATTAAATTTAGAATATAAGTTATTTAGTTTTGGAGAAGAAACAAAGGAAATAAATGAATTAATACTTAATTTTAATGAAGAGAGGAGTAATATTACTTATCATGAAGGATACACTATTGTATTAACAGATGGTATCATTAATAATATGAAGACCACTAATGCATTATATTTATTCCTTAATAAAGAATTAAAGAATATGAAACAAGTTATCTGTGATAATGAAATAAGAATAGTAAATTATTTAGAAATGTTAAATGTAAAGTACTGTTTAGTTTATGATGATAATTTCATTGATGAATTTAGTAAAGCATTATCAGAATTAATAAGAGAATAAAATTAATTATTTAATATTTTTAATATCAATTGAATTTATGATATTCTATCCATAAATATATTTAATAAGATAAATATAATATTTTTATTTTTTAATTTTTATTTTTAATTTTTAATTTTTTATTTTTTAATTTTTAATTTTTATTTTTTATTTTTTAATTTTTATTTTTATAATTAACATATTCTATATTTTTATTTTTATAATTAACATATTCTATATTTTTATTTTTATAATTTTTTAATTTTTTAATTTTTATTTTTTAATTTTTAATTTTAATTTTTTATTTTTTAATTTTTATTTTTTATTTTTTATTTTTTATTTTTTATTTTTTAATTTTTAATTTTTTATTTTTTAATTTTTTAATTTTTATTTTTATAATTAATTTGTTCTATATTTTTGATTTATGAACTTTAAATCATTTTATTTAATTTATTATGTTTTATATTTTATTATTTTGCTATTTAAAACTATAAAAATAAATAAAACAGAAGGGCAATGGGAGGAGTTGTTATTAACAGACTTAAGAAATTATTTCACACCAGTAAACCACAACAAATACTTATGGTAGGATTAGACTCAGTTGGTAAAACAACTATACTTTACTTACTACAAAACAACAATGCAATTGAGACAGTACCAACTATTGGATTTAATATTGAAGATATCAAAATAGGAAATACCACTCTTAAGATATGTGACATGGGAGGACAGAAGAAAATAAGAGGACTATGGAAAAGCTACAGTGATGATTCCAATGGAATAGTATATGTCTTTGATATTGCTGATCCAGAGAAATGGGAGGAAGGAAAGGGATATCTGATTGATATAGCTAAGGAGAAGGATGTACCAGTACTTATAATTCTTAATAAGATTGATTTAATTGGATACAATCAGAGTGAGATTGATAACAGAGTAAATATAATCAATGAAATGTGTAGAGAAAGTATTCCCAATACTAAATTTAGGATATTTCCTATATCAGCTAAAGTGGATAATAAAGAACCTTATAAAGCATACTTTGAATTAGAAAATGCTTTTACATGGTTAAATTCTGCAATTGAAGGAAAGATTTAATAAACTATCTTAGTTAATAAATGTTAGCATTAGAAAATATTAATTATAATAAATATTTACTTATTTAAATTACATTAAATCATTGTTTAAATATATCAAAATAAAATATGATAGGATAAAAATAATAGTTAAAATTTAATTAAAAAATATAGAATTAAATAAAATATGATAACCAATTATTTTACAACATCAAAATAAACTAATAACAAAATAAAATAATAATAAATATTTTATTTTTATATAAATTGAATAAAAAATAATTATTGTACAACATCAAAATAAAATATGATAATAAAAATAATAAGTAATTAAATAATAAATTTAAAATATCAGTAAAAATGATTAATTAATTAAATAATAAAATTTTATTGATTAATTATTATATTTAAGCAAAATATATCAATAAAAGTAATTTATTTATAAATTTACTATTTACATTTCTGTATTTCCTTACTCAACCATGCAAAGGCTTTTAATAATTCAAAATATGCCTTATCTGGTTCATTCTTATCCTTCTTGGCTGAAACCACAAATTCTTTAAAAGTAGCTCCTACTAAAAAATCACTGCACATTGATAATATCATTTTTCTTCTTTGATCTATAATTTTCTCTTCCTCGACTAAATCACATTTATTCAGCAAAATTAAAATAGGAACATTCTTTTCCTCTACCATTCTTTTAAAATTTAATACTGCATCATCAAATTTATCGGGATTAGAAATATCAACAACATAGACCAAACCATTGGAAGTCTCTAAATATGTAGGCCATAGATGTCTAATTCTCTCTTGTCCGCCTACATCCCATAACTTAAATTTGGTATTCTCAATCCTACATTCCTCTAAATTAAATCCAATGGTTGGTACAGTTGTTAAATCAGTGTTATCCTTAATAATATATAATATAGTTGTTTTACCAACTGAGTCTAATCCTACCATAAGAATATCTTGTGGTTTTTTTGTTCTAAAAATTGAAAATATTTTTGAAGTGAGTTGGCCCATTTTTATATTTTTATTATTTATTTAAATAAATAAAATTAACTGTTAGAAAAATCATAGTTATTTTATAATTTAATTAAATATTTTTTATAAAATAAATATTTATCTAAAATATTATGATATATTTAAGATTTAAGTAAAAATATTATAAAATTTTATAGATTAGTTGTGATCCTTTTGTAAAGATTTAATGTTAAAATTTCTTTAAAATGGGGATAGAAAACCAAAGAGAAAAAATATGAAAGAATTGATAATCACTTATATTTATTAAAGTAATAAATATATTGACTCTAATATTTAATTAAAACCTGATGTATGAATCCAGGAAGAACAGAGCATGATAAAGATGAAAGAGTTACATTACTTAATGACTGTATTATTACTTAATTTTAAGCCAATATAATAAATACTTTTAACAAAATTTTACAAAGCTTATATATTTTTCAAAGATCATAATCATTTTCCTTAGTATAATTTCAATATTACGTTCAAAATTTTGTAAAATATTCTTTATGATCTAATTTGAAACCAAAATTTTTTCTCTCAAAATTATTTTTTTGATATTAGCCCATTATTAATTGAATTATTAAATTTTTATTTGTATAAATCTTTTTCCTCTTTGATATCATTCTCAATTTTCTCTTTAACTAAAAACAATTTATTAAATTTGATAAAATGCACAGGAACTTTTCAATCAATAAATCCTCAATTTAAGATGAATAACGTAACATCATCACACATTTAT